>NDXB01017274.1:30154-47547 GCA_002631895.1 Agapornis roseicollis | reverse complement strand
AAAGTTAATTTAAAAAAAAAAGTTTTTTTTTTTTTTTTAAAAAAAAAAAAAAAAAGTTTAACAAGATATATTCTGCTAGTTATCTGAAAACTAGTTTAAACAAGTGAGCTCAAGTGCTAAATCAAGTTAAAGCATTCCACTTTGCAGACAGGCAGATTTTAGTGATCAGATAAATGCCACAATTCTCTAATCAGCAGCCTCACAGCAAGAGTTCAGTTTCCTCACTGATTCAGGCTACCACAGCCTGCCTTATACAGATGGCCTCTTTAGAACATTATTTTTTGAGAAAGCCCACAGACCCCTAATTTTAACTAGGCAAAATATTTTGCTATGAGTTCATACAATAGTTTAGTGGATTTATAGTTCAGAATGCAAACAAACTGGTATACAACCCTTCTGAAACAGACTTTGAGACTATGAAGACTATCACAGCGTAATTCAGCATATTATATGTTTCTCAAGATAAGAAAGCAGTATTTTCAGCGATGTTTATAACCTTCATTTGCAAATCCAGACATTTTGCATAAATTTGTGTTACCATTTCTTCCATACTCTGCATGTCTTTCAAAAGCCAAGTTTATTCAACTATCATTTCTGACGATGCTCAGACACATCTTCAACTACATGTGTACTACGAATTCTTTGAAGTATTTCAGTCACTCCACTGAATACTACCTTAAGGTTTTTACCAGAGAGTTTTTCATCACCTTGTTTTCTGCAAGTCACTAGTCTATAACTACTAGAGAGTGTGGGTTTCAAAACTGAGAGGAATTAAATTGAGCTGATTACCATGCAAGTAATCTATACATTTTAATGAGTGCTGCTTTTGTGTCCTCCTATGTGCTTTGTGTAGCCTTGTTCTCAGTTTTTAGCTGCAAGACCACCATGCACTCAAAAATATTATTAAAAGCACAGTTCAAAGATCAGCTAAGACATAAGTTATTCAAGAGCCACTAATAAAAACACTGATTTAGTAATACAGAATTCATCCATCTGATGTATGAAAGTAACACTACAGATTAGAGTTTGAAACACTGGCATACATGCCCCTTCCCCAAAACATTCAGTTTTTGTGAGATTTCATTCAAAGTATTCTCTAAGCATTTTTTAAAGTAATTCTATTTATTTTCTATTATAGTATTTTCTAGCTATCCTCATCACTAGATTTATCTTCTCCTGTAAGCTTGCTTTGTACTTCATGAAAACACTTTTTAAAACCAGTATCTAAAATGTTCAATGCATAGAACCATAGAATAGTTAGGGTTGGAAAGGACCTTAAGATTATCTAGTTCCAACTCCCCTGCCATAGGCAGGGACATCTCACACTAAACCATGTCACCCAAGGCTCTTGTCCAACCTGGCCTTGAACACCGCCAGGGATGGAGCATTCACAACCTCCCCAGGCAACCCATTCCAGTGCCTCACCACCCTAACAGGAAAGAATTTCTTCCTTATATCCAACCTAAACCTCCCCTTTTAAAATTTAACCCATTAACCCTTGTCCTGTCACTCCAGTCCCTAAGGAAGAGTCCCTCCCTATAGGCCGCCTTCACACACTGGAAGGTCTCCACACAGCCTTCTCTTCTCCAGGCTAAACAGTCCCAACTTCCTCAGCCTGTCTTCATATGGGAGATGCTCCAGTCCCCTGATCATCCTCGTGACCCTCCTCTGGACTTGTTCCAACACTTCCATGTCGTTTTTATGTTGAGGACACCAGACNGCCTTCTCTTCTCCAGGCTGAACAGCCCCAGCTTTCTCAGCCTGTCTTCATATGGGAGGTGCTCCAGCCACCTGATCATCCTCATGCTCCTCCTCTGGACTTGTTCCACCATGTCCTTTTTATGTTGAGGACACCAGAACTGCACACAATACTCCAGGGGAGGTCTCACAAGAGCAGAGCAGAGGGGCAGGATCACCTCCTTCAATGCTTCTGATGCAGCCCAGGATACGGTTGGCTTTCTGGGCTACAAGCGCACACTATCAGCTCATGTTCTCATCGACCACCACCCCCAAGTCCTTCTCTGCAGGGCTGCTCTGAATCTCCTCTTTGCCCAACCTGTAGCTGTGCCTGGGATTGCTCTGACCCAGGTGTAGGACCTTGCACTTGGCACGGTTCAACTTCCTGCGGTTGGCATCAGCCCACCTCACAAGCGTGTCAAGGTCCCTCTGGATGGCACTCCTTCCCTCCACCATATCCACAGAATCACACAGCATGGTGTCATCGGCAAACTTGCTGAGGGCGCACTCAATCCCACTGTCCATGTCCGTGACAAAGATGTTGAACAAGACCAGTCCCAACACCAACCCCTGAGGGACACCACTCCTCACTGGTCTCCAGCCGGACACTGAGCCATTGACCACAGCTCTTTGCGTGCGGCCATCCAGCCAGTTCTTTATCCACCAAGTGCCCCACCTATCAAATTGATGCCTCTCCAATTTAGAGACAAGCTTGTTGTGTGGGACAGTGACAAATGCTTTGCACAAGTCCCTGTTCATCGGTTCCATAGCCCCCATCATAGAAGGCCACCAAATTGGTCAGGCAGGATTTTCCCCTAGTGAAGCCATGCTGGCTGCCACCAAGCACCTTGTTGTTTTTCATGTGCCTTACCTTCCAGGANACAAGTCCCTGTTCATCGGTTCCATAGCCCCCATCATAGAAGGCCACCAAATTGGTCAGGCAGGATTTTCCCCTAGTGAAGCCATGCTGGCTGCCACCAAGCACCTTGTTGTTTTTCATGTGCCTTAGCATACCTTCCAGGAGAATCTGCTCCAAGATTTTACCAGGCACAGAGGTGAGACTGACTGGTCTGTAATTCCCTGGGTCATCCATTTTCCCCTTCTTGAAAATGGGGGTTATATTTCCCCTTTTCCAGTCTTTGGGGACTTCACCTGATTGCCATGATCTCTCAAATATGATGGACAGTGGCTTAGCTGCTTTCCAAGACTTGGGTGGTGTAATCAGAGCATTTGCCAATGAAGACTGAGGTAAAGAAGTCATTAAGAACCTCAGCCTTCTCCAAATCCAGGGTCATACTTTATTTCTAAGTATTGCATTTTACACAAAGTAAAATTAGTTAAAAGGTACACTACTGTAATTCACCATCATGTTTAAAAGCTTTAAATAAATCCACATACAGTTGACCCAGAGTTATATTTTCAATAGTATCAGTACCTCCTTGAAAGAGAAGCACACTATGATAAAGCATTCTATGATTTAATAAAGAAAAAAATGTTCAATTAATTATGAAGGTATATTCTGCTCTCATCTCTCATTTCCAGTGCTAGACCTTAATCTTATTGTTTTTAAAGTCCTTAAAAACACCTCACATTCAAGTGAATTAACACGTCAGAGAAAATAATGAACATGTATGTGATGAAGCTAATAGTGCTTTTAATATATAAGAACATTTTAATGTTCTCATTTCTGAAGATGAATTGAGAGGTAATGATGACTGTAATCTCACACCTATATCAAGATATTATCAGTTTTCATTTAAGCAAATCCAGTCCAGTTCAGACCTTTGAGAATGCTTGTGTCAAAGTTTTACTGCCATCTACATACATGTTTTGAAACAATTTATCTCACATTTCTCTGTAGCCTAGTACCAAGAACATTAAAAAAAAAAAAAGTATGAAAAAATAAATCCTCTCCCTGATTTTACCTAAGAGTTTGATCAAATGAATTCAAGATGAGTGTGAAGTACTGTCCACAATTATAAGACCAGAAAATTCAAAGCAGCAAGGTGATTTCATTCTCTCTGTTAGGACAGTGAACACAAACACACCTACAGGTCTGAAAATGTAAAATTACAGAAGGTATATGAAATCCTGACTAAACCCTAGTATTTGTATTCAAGCTTAATTATCCTTAATTATTTCCATTTTATTAACACATTCTGCAGGTTTTTCATTCCTTACCCTGCCCTAGATCCAAACTTTATCTTTCTTCTGTCACTCTTCATACATAAACAATATACGGTCACAGCTCCCATTTCACTGAGGTAGTAAACATGAGAAATACTTATATTATGCGTGAAAATGGAGCTGACCCTACCCATTAGGGTTTACTGAAACCCAAGGATCTTTGTTCCATTATTAAGCCTGCCAGAAAAACATATGCAGCAAGTTAACACAAACCATTTCATGCACAAGTTCTATTTATAAAGTAATTTTTCCACCCTAGCTACCCAGCATAATATATATTTTGTCATCATAGATACAAGTACTGCTTTCTCTCAAACAATGAAATGAAAAACAAGAGATGGCATCTTTCTCTACCACATCATACAGATGACCAAGTTTTATAACTGAAAAATTGCCAAGTTAGGGAAAGAACTTAATGTACATTTGATTCAACTATGTACAACTAAAATAATCAATCACAAAAAACATGTCCCTGAAAGTTACCAAGGTTATTCTTTCAGGAAAAGTAGAAAAAAAAGCAATTTTTAAATTGAAATTCAAGAGATCATTGGGATTAAAAAAACCAAACATCCAAACAAAACCAAAAACAACACCACAAACCAAAAAATAACTCTATTCATATTTACTGCTCATTTTATTTACCTTTACCTACTTGGAAAAAGAACAAAGAAAACCACAATTATCTCTTCCTATGTGACAAATTCAAATAAAATGGGAGCTATATCATGCTTTAAAGGTTTACATTAAATATAGTGTTCCTAACTTTCAGCCATATAACACATCTGAAAAAACATTCACCCCAATTCTCTGTGCAGCAGCATTTATAACTTAGCACTCCTAGTTCAAATATCATCACATTACCTCACTGAGTTACTTTCAGATTGCTGAATGTTTTGAAAAAATTACTTTAGGGTGACAGCAATAGCTCAAAATAAAACTAGTCTTGGAATCACAAATCCTCTTGCCTCCCCTTCCTCATTCTATAATCAAAACCAGAGGGGAAAAAAAAAAATCTGTCTTTTTAAAATTGAAACCATTTATAACAATGTTGGCTAACTGAATGGGTGCCAAGCTGAGATAAACTGACATCTGAAAACAAAACAGACCCATTTTAGCTTTTATGTTATAACACATGTATTAGAAGAATTAGAGGACTACAGTCTTAATCTGCACAAGAGATAACGACTTTATCAAAAGTACTTCTGAGATGCAATAAAGGAGGTGACATTTGTTATTTTTGGTTAAGTATTTAAAATTAGAATTATTTTAAAATAAAACAAACATATGTGTTATAAAACAGTTTAACCAAAATGCAGTATTCTTCACCTAACTCTACTTTTTTTAGCTCTTAGGAAAATATATTGTCAAATTTTGCAAAAAATTCTATGTTCCTACTACACTTCTGTATTTAAGGATTTCACAACATTAGATGAAAAGCTACTTACCTTTCATGGCTAATCAGATTATCTCAGAAAATGAAACCAAAAAGTAACTTCCTGTGTAAACCTTTTTAAAAAATAACAACAATATAGATAGTGTACCTATGTCTCTATTTTATATTTTAGTCAGTATTTCCAGTAATCATATAATTCCAAGTTTCACCTGTCAAATTCAACAATGAATTTGAACCACCAAACACAGCAAGATCAACAGGTGTAAAATCAAGACACATTCTCATTCTTCAAAAGCAGAAGAGTGAAGAAACCAGAAACACAGGGTCAACAACTACTGGAGAAACCATCACTGCATACACTGCATAACAAAAGTAACAAATAGTAAGTAAAGACTATGATTTCTCCATTAATAGGAAGTTAGTTACTTTTATCATACCTTTATCTGCTGTCTTCTAAGCATTGCAAGTTCCCTCATATCTCGGAATGGCTGTAGTAAGTACTGGTAAAGCTCTGTGGTAGCTTCTGCAAGACTACCGTAGGCTTCATCTTCCATTTGATACAGTTCAAGCAGCTCTACCATGCTTTCAGTGTTCTTATGTCTTTCCAGAAGCTGTAGAGAAAGTGTCAGTTCTAATTAATATATTAAAACATTCTTGCTAAAAGTGAGTCATTTAAAAAACTTTTTTTTTTTGCCTATCCTCTTGCAGTATATTCCCTCTCCCACAAAATCAGCAAACAAACAAAACCTTAACACCCACCCACATCTTGAGCTTAGCCAGCCAAGTATGAGCACATCTCTGATAAAACCTGAACTAAAGATGTGCAGCACTCCTTTTGATGTTTTAATTCAAAAACGTCCCTGGGAAGTATTAAATACAAGCATAAAGACAGCTCAAAGGCAACCTAGTACTACAATACAGTAACATGGTAATCAGATATGCCACTTCCCATGTTTCCCACTTTCAGGTGTCAGGGGGCAAACGGAGGAAGGAGTGATAGGAAAGGAGACATAAGCAATGTCACCTTTTGAAAATTCTGGGGTTCTGGGGGCTTTTTGCCTGTCTGTACTTTGCACCAACACAGTCCCCATTGCTCCACACATACAGAGAAGAATCTATATGAAACAAAACAGTGACCTGCATTTCTGGTAATTTTGCCTTCTGGTTTATGTTAGCCTAGACAATTTAGACATTAAATTTCAAATGAGATTATTATCTAAGGAAATTATCTAAGTATGATACGCTAAAATAAACCCAAAACAAAAAAAAAAAACAAAAAATCCTTAAAATAACTTATGCTTCAATTCATATAAGAAAACACAACATCATCAGAATCTGTCCATTCCTTCCATTAGTCCTTATGAAGCAAAAAAATTCATCTATCTGTGCAAATTTGCTACACTGTATGTTTTTAATTTAGATGTTTCTTTTGCATCTTCTTGGGGCATTTGCCTGGGCAGACATCACATGCTGCTGGAAATCTTTTACCATTTCTGAAAAAATATTCAACCATTTAACAAAAACTAATCTCATACAGAATTATGAGTACTTGATGTTACAAAGACAAGGTCATATGAAATTAATTCCCTTCTTATGAAATCCTCAAACTTAAAGTCTCTTGTCCTTTACGTATCATCTCAAAAACATATATTCACAGTCCAAGTCTATTTAAACCTAACATAGATTAGGTACAGTGTGGAAAAGCACATAGTATCTTCTATCTGTTCATTCAAGTTGGATGCTAATCCTACATGAAGTTCTCAGTATACCCAACTGCATCAAGTATCATAAGTGGAAAACAAGAAAAGGGAACAGCTGATCAGAAATTGAAGCTTTTGGTCAACAGGCCTTTGACATCTGGTTCATTTATATCCCAGGACAGTCAACGGAAATTTTGATTACCATACTGTCTACTCAGTTTGCTCCATTACATTTATATTACTATGCTGTAGTTCAGTTACATACCAAGGTAAGAAAAATTTTCTTTCTTCACAATGTAAATTTCACTTCTGAAGACCCCTGTAACCTGGGCTCCCTTTGAAGCATTACAGATCAACCAAGATTAGAGAGAGGATGCAGAGGAGAAAGTAGAACAGCTCATGCTAGCTTATTTATATGTTCAGCACTAAAATAATGGTCAGATGACAAGCCAGGAAGAGCTCTCCATCAACAAGGCTTAGTCAAGATGAAAGGTCTGGGAAAAATGTGTAAAACAGATCTGACATTACTCAGTAGCATGAAGCCATTTGTTGTATTACCTGAACAACTTCACCTATGAAATTACTCCTACTGCAAAGCCATTTGTAATGCCCTTTTGCTGTCTTCCAGCAGCACATAGTATTCTGTGGCGTTTGATTCTCACTCAGATTATTGGGTGGCACGTTGAGGCTTGCAGTCAGTAAAACTAACATTTTATGAACATACAGGGCTATACACACATAACAACCTGCAAACAGAGGGACAGAAGTCACTTGATATGTGCTTGGTGTGAGCCCTAAATTCCTAAGTATTTCATGCATTATTCCAGTTCATTTGCTGGTTTAAACACACAGGCACCTTTTTCCTCAGCAATTATTTCTTGTTACTAGTGCCTATAAACAGAGTTGCCATTTCAAGCCTTCTACTACATTCGTCCGCAGTACCAGAAAACGCTCTTGCAGTCCCAATGCTGTAATCATCCCTCTGTCTACGCACTGAAAAGCCAAACCTTTCTTCTCAAGGCACCCAATGCAAGAAGGGTCTCTATTATTAGCAGCAGCTCTACAGTACACCGAAATGTTCACTTCCTTTAGCTGCTCAGGCTATTATTGAACAAATTCACACCTCTGTTTCATCACGAAGCCCTACTCTTCTACTAGGATACAAATTCTAGAGGACAGCAAAAAAATCAGAATCACAGAATGTTTACAATTCAAAAGGACCTTAAGATCATCTATTTACAACCACCCTGCCATGGGCAGGGACACCTCACACTAAACCATGTCACCCAGGGCTCTGTGCAATTTGGCCTTTGAACACTGACACAGGTGGAGCATTTACCACTTCCCTGGTCAACCTGTTCCAGTGCCTCACCACGCTCACAGTAAAGAACTTCATCCTTACACCTAACCTGAACTTTCCCTATTTAAGTTTAAACCCACTGGCCTTGTCCTATCACTACTGCCCCTAATGAAGAGTTCCTCTCCAGCATCCCTACAGGCTCTCTTCAGATACTTGAAGGCTGCTGTGAGGTCTCCAAGCAGCCTTCTCTTCTCCTGGCTAAACAGCCCCAACTTTCTCAGCCTGTCTTCATATGGGAGATGCTCCAATCCCCTGATCATCCTCATGGCCCTCCTCTGGACTTGCTCCAACAGCTCCATGTCCTTTTCATGAGAACATCAGAGCTGGATGCAGTACACCAAGCTGTGTTTCATGAGAGCAGAGATATGATTCCCATGAGCTGACTTCAGAGTGAAATAATATAATCAATTTTTTCTTCACACCAAACGTTCACCTTTGTTTTTATAAAGAACATTTTCTCCTTAGCAGAGTGTGTATTTGGCCTATGTCCTGACACTGCAAACCTTACACAAAGAAGGGTTTTCAAGAGCAGCATTGTAATACCTGCTAAATAAATGTTTTCATTGTATGCAAATGCTATTTTATTGAGACAGCTATTAGTAGAGGGACAGGATCACCTCCTTCGACCTGCTAGTCACGCTCCTTTTGATGCAGCCCAGAATACGGCTGGTTTCTGGGCTGCCAGCTCATGTTCAGTTTCTCACCAACTAACACTCCCAAGTTGTTTTCCGCAAGGCTGCTCTGAATCTTTTCTTTGCCAAACCTGTAGCTGTGCCTGGGATTGTCCCAACCCAGGTGTAGGACCTTGCACTTCAGTTTGTTGAACTTCACAAGGTTGACACTGGCCCACCTCTCAAGAGTGTCAAGAAGAAACTTATTAATCTCATTCCAGGAACAGAACAATATAATGCAGGGCATTCTTTTTCCTTTACAGGCCATTTTTAAGGGTCCTGATACTCTGGAAGATAGTTACAACTTTGTGGAAGTTGAAGTGCCAGGAAATGAAGGACCACTGCAATTTTATGACCATCAGTAAAGCACAAAGACATATTAAGGACACTGAAAGCAAGTACCTACTTATAATTTGTTGGTTGCTCCATAAAAGTCCTCTCCATCGCTGGAAACAGTATGGATAAAGTAATGAACTATCATTACACTCCTTTACATACAGAAGATAAATAAATGGGCACTGTTTCAAGGTTGTCCGTCTCTGGTTCTATTCGGTGTGCTGCTGAGGTTACCCCAACCCTAACAGTAATCCTCAACTCCTTCAGAAATACCAAACTCAAAAACAAAAAAGTTAAAAATGCCCAACACAATTGAGGGCAGGTCCTTCACACAGAATATACATATTCTTAAATTATTAACACAAGATAAGCACCCATTCTTTCTTCCTATGGTAATGAAGGTAACGATGCACACACAATCCATTTCCTGTGACTAATGAGGGCTTCTTCGTGTGAAAACAATAATAAAATTTCAGTCAAACTACAGTTGCCAGGAAATACATAACAGAATATGAAAACTGATTTGGAAAACAAAGAGTATCACCTTATTTGGTTTAGAGCAAAGACCAAAGAACTATTGACTAGGAATGTTCTTCAAAACAGATAGCAAGTTTACTAACCTGCAAGCACTGGTTACATACTATCTCATTATATGCATCAATCTAATAACATGCTCTTCTACAGGCTTATTCAGACACGGATGAGAAACATCCAAATATTAAATTTTTCTAAAAATTTTGCAAATGAGCTCAAACACACCCTGAAATTCTTTTGTCCTGTCAGATTAACACCATAAAACTGGCACCTCAAATTTCACTCAGGTGGAGTTAAATGAAAGAGAGAAGAAACAGAAGTGTGAAAAATACAGGTTTGAGGAAAAGAAAAATCACATAGAGAAATCATGATATGCATTTGAAATAATTGTTATGGTATGTGCCAGGTGGCAAGAAGGCTAATGGCATCCTGGCTTACATCAGTAACACGGCCAGAAGGATCATCCCACTGTACTTAGCACTGGTGAGGCCACACCTTGTATCCTGCACTCAGTTCTGGATCCCTCACTCCAAAACAGACACAGATTTGCTGGAGTGTGTCCAAAGAAGGGGCAATGAAGCTGTTGAAGGGTCTGGAGCACAAGTCTTATGAGGAACTGGGGTGGTTTAGTCTGGAGAAAAGGAAGCTGAGCGGAGGCATTATTGTTCTCTACAACTACCTGAAACAATGTGGTACCAGGGCAGGTGTTGGGCTCTCTTCCCAAATAACAAGTAATAGGACAATAGGAAATGGCCTCAGGTAGCCTCAGGAAAGGTTTGGATTGGATATTAGGAAAAAAATTCTTCACCAAAAGGGCTGTCAAGCATTGGAGCAGGCTGCACAGGGAAGTGGTTGAGTGACCATCCCTGAGGGTATTTAGAAGATGTGTAGATGTGGCACCTGGGGACACGGTTTAGTGGTGGACTTTGCGGTGTTATGTTAATGGCTGGACTCAATGATCTTTAAGGTCTTTTCCTAACTAAATGACTCTAAGGGTCACTACACTCTCTCACGTTTTGGAACTGATATGATTACCAGTCACCAAGTCTTCACCAGTATGGTGTAGTATGAACAGAAGACTGACAGCTTTGAGTGTGCTTCTACACAGGGCCTTGTAAGCCCCATGAGTCCAGGCTGCTTTATTACCACTAGTCCTGAAGGGGCACTGACATAGGAGACAGATGATGCCAAACTGGCTGCACAGAGGACCTCTCCCACTTTGCTCTATAAAGCAGTCAGATGGAAGCTTTCCTGTTCTGGATCAAAGTCAGCTGAAGCATTTTTTTAGTTGGCTGCCATCCAAACTGTATTCATGGTACTGAATAACAATAACACTGGGTCTAGTACAGAATCCACTGAATCAACAATGCCATGAGGCAAATCAAGATCTCCATACTCACAGCTAGTTTAACGGTGTGAAAATATTCCAGTTTTCAAACAGGCAGCGTGAACAGACAATACACTATATCAGAAACATGAAAATTCAGCTGATACCTTGTAGTAAGATTGAGACACTGGTTAAGCTGGCCAAATGCCTAAAGCAACCTGGTACTTTAAAACCACAGTTTTCAAGAAGTTAGATTAAAGTACATGAACAATTTTTGTGGCACATTTTATGCCCTGCTTATGATTAAGTCTCAGCAAAGGCATTCAGGAATAGAGTTCATTTACTTCAACAGTTTGATATGAACTTTTTACTTTCACATATTTTTAATTATATTATTTAAAGAAGTGGGTGGAGAAGGGTAGAGTAACATCCTGTACATGACTGACTAGTGCTATAACCATTGAATACAGCATGTATTTTAAGAATCATGTTTCACAGATGTTACATTGTTCACAACTAAATGAATCCATATATTTTAAGCAACTATTATGCAGATAGATTCTAACCAGCAGGAAACATTTTTTTCCTTTTTTTAATTTAACAGCACATGAATTTGAACTATATAACAGACTAATTTCTCTTATCTCTGTCTTCAGTATTTTAAAAAAATTGTATTTTATCTATAAAGGTTTAGAAGTATTACAGAAGGCAAGGTAATTATGTGCAGGTTGATCTCAGCTGGGAGAACAGTCCAAAGCTTGACTTAATCACTGAAGAGTCAAGTGTTACATTTCCTTTGCTCTTACTCTCAAAACTTTCCCCATTACTATTATTTTATAATAGTATTGCAGTATGACACATACCTACTTTCAGCTAAAACAGGCTATAAAGATATTTTTCAGTGTCTTCCTAAGCTTCTTCATATTTTTGGATAGTAATTAAAGAATACTCCATTTTCTTATGAATTCAGATTATTGGAAGCCTGATAGTAATACGTGACATTCCTAGGAAGAACTCTGAAGATTTTTATTTGAAGCAGTGTATTTAATATCACAGATAAAAGTACAATAGTGCAGATAAAACAGCTTTTAGATACTACATCCCTTCTACTGAAGCACGATCTTGAGAGTAAAATAGCAAACCCTCGGGCTGATACATTTGCAATAGTCTGCAATGGGCTCCAGACAATGAGTTCCAAAAGAACTAAAGCTTTAAATGTAAAATCTTAGCAGCTGAATTTAGACTGCAATTTCCTATATCAGAGCATGCTTACAATTGTTTCTATTCTCTCTCTTTTTAAGCTGCATTTAAACAAACAAACAAACAAAAAAAAACTTTTTAAAAGGTCCTGGTAATGAGCATGAGTCTCAAATATATGAAATCTGTACTGTGGGCAAACTGCTTTTCTCTGTCTTACATGCATGCTCCTGTATCTAAATGTCACCTGTTGAGGCTAAAAGATCAAGACTTGCTGGACTTTCAGCTTCCTGTTTGCATGACTGCATTGCCATCAACAATCCTTACCTTTGCAGTATAAAAACCCCCATAATTCCTTAAGATGTGTCTTCTAGGCCTTTGAAGAACTACTCATATGAAGTGAGTGAGGGTACCTCAGTGCATGAGTGCAGAGATGTATTGGCTGTAGGTGGCAAGATTCTAGCAGTGGGGATATCTACAGAGCTGGGATCTGTGAAAAGATGCCAGAACCTTCCCCTGTGTTTGACAGAGTCAATGCCAGCCAGCTTCTGGGCAGACCCACGCTTGGCCAACCCGAGCAGCAACAGTGGTAGTGCCTCTGGAATAACATGTTTAAGAAGGAGAAAAAACTGCTTCACAATAGCAGTCAGAGAGAGGAGTGGGAATATGTGACAGCAACAACTCTACAGATAACCACCTTCACTCCTTCCGCCAATGAGGAAGGAAGGGAGGAGATGCTGCATGCACAGGAGCAGATCGCTCTGCAGCACCTGGTGCAGACCATGGTGAGGCAGGCTGTGCCTCTGCAGCCCACAGAAGTCCATGTTGGAGCAGATATCCATCTGCAGCACATTAAGGACACTGCACCAGTGCAGGGGGATGCCTGAAGGAGATTGTGACCCCATGGGAAGCCTGTACAAGAGCAAGCTCTTGAGAGAACCTGTGGAAGACAAGCCCATGCTGGAGTAAGGGATGAGTGTGAGAAGGAAGGAACAGCAGAGACAATATGTGATGAAGCAACTGCAACCTCCACTTCTTGTACCTCTGTGCCACTCAGGGGAAGGAGTCAGAGAAATAAGGAGTAAAGTTGTGCCCAGGAAGGAAGGAAGGGTTGAGTGAAAGCTTTCTTAAGATGTATCTTGTTTCTCATTACTCTGCTCTGGTTTGATTGGCAATAAATTAAACTGATTTCCGAAAGTCCAAACTGTTTTGCCTCTGATGGTAATCGCTGAATGGTCTCTTTCTTTCCTTATCTCAATCCACAAGCATTTCATCATATTTTTCTCACTAGACCAGCTGAGAAAGGGGAGCAATAAAGTGGCTTTGGTGGGAACCTGGTGGCCAAAGTCAACCCACTACAAAAGAGCACATCAGAAGGCTGCACACTGCAGATTGCCTGGCCCCTCTTCACTCATATCAGTTATCTTCATTTAGACTTACATTACTTATGTTACATTGTAACTCCTAGGACAGTGACAATTACCCTTCTCAAGTTCACTTACTCTGCCTACCAAAATGCACCTCATTTCAACACGCTGCCTGTAATACAAGTCCATAGAACAGGAAAAGAACTGAACTGGGTCACAAAAACTGTAGTACTTTAATATAGCCAAGTGAGCCAAAACATTATTTCCATGTATGCATCATTACTGAACAATGCAATTTCTCCCCTCCCACTCAAAATTCTACAGTCTCAGCAGAACTGTAGATATATACACATAAAACTTGCTGCAGTATCACAAGGCTCAAGCTTAAAGCTGCCAACTCTGGCAGTAATATATGGCACACCAGATCTCTTCTGCAAGCTCAAGGGAGATGTCAACAGATAAAATCCATGCAACTCCTTTTCTCTAAGCATAATACATGTATAATATCATGGTAAAGTTGCTTTTATTTTAAGATGGTACTTGTCTGATCACCTTACCTTATGTGTGACGTGGCTGTGCCACTCCTGAGTCACACTATCATGCCAAATGAGTGTCTATAAAAACAGGTATTTGTTTTAATTCAGCGTTATTACTCAGAATAGCATAGTCACAAATAAGCTGCAGAAATCACAGCAAACAAGGGCAAATGGCACAGAGGAGCTCATCGTACAGGTGTGCTAGGCTATTTTGTCCTGGTAACACAGAAGCAACTATTTGCATTATAATGTAATTTGATGAATAAAATAGATCTGTTAACTGTATTCCGCAGGAATTATGGGCATTCTGCCCATCCTTCCCTTTGGAAAAATGGCAAAATAACAAAAAGATACAGTCACTAATGAATCACTGATCAGTTTGAACATAGCAACTCTGAACAAAAAGACTTCTAGGCAACACCTCACCCTGGAGGCTTGGCAAAGAGCTTATTTTACATTTGTCCTAATGAGTTCTAAGCTTTTTTGCTTTTTTTCCTGCAGGAATCTGATTAAAACAAAAACCCAAACCCAACGCCAGAAGACTGAGAACATACATTACATAAGTGTTCATGCTATGCCATAAAATATGTTAAATTTTGGTCCACAGACTCTGTGCTTCTGAACGATGCTAGTAATCAGGAAAACATGCAAAAGCCTCTAAACTGACAACTGTGTCAACAACATTTACATACAATGAAGACATTTATTTAACAGGTATTACAATGCTGCTCTTAAAACCCTTCTTTGTGTAAGGTTTGCAGCATCGGGACACAGGCCAAACACACTGCTAAGGAGAAAATGTTCTTTTATGAAAACAAAGGTGAATGTTTGGTGGGAAGAAAAAATAATATAATCAATTTCACTCTGATGCCAGCTCATGGGAATCACATCTCTGCTCTTGTGAGACGCAGCCTGAAATACTGTGTGCAGTTCTGGTGTCCTCAAGAAAAGGAGGACATGGAACTGTTGGAACAAGTCCAGAGAAGGGCCATGAAGATGATGAGAGGGCTGGAGTACCTCCCATATGAAGACAGGCGGGGAAGGCGTGGAGACCTCACAGCAGCCTTCCAGTATCTGAGGGGGGCCTACAAGGATGTCAGAGAGGGGCTCTTAACCAGGGACTGTAGCCATAGGACAAGGGGTTTAAACTTAAACAGGGGAAGTTCAGGTTAGATGTAAGGAAGAAATTCTTTACTGTGAGGGTGATGAGGCACTGGAACAGGTTGACCAGGGAAGTGGTAAATGCTCCATCCATGGCAGTGTTCAAGGCTGAGTTGGACAGAGCCTTAGAACATGGTTCAGAATGAGGCACCCCTGCCCACAGCAGGGACTTTGAAACTAGATGATTTTAAGGCCCTTTCCAACCCAAACCATTCTATGACTCTATGATTCCCTATCACCAACACTAAATTAGTATTTTTACCAATTTTACAATGCATTTAAGCACAGTAGCAGATATTCTCAAATGTCTGATAAACCTAATGTTAGACTTAAAAATCTAATTCAAAGAAGGTAAAGCATTGTGACAATACCAAATTAAAAGCATTGTAAGGATGAATTTACTTTTTAAAGCTTAGCTGAACTAATGGCTTGCTCCTATTGAAAGAGGACCCCATTTTCCTTCTCCTCTTCTTTCTCTTTTTGCAACCCCAGCCTGGTTCCTTGTTCCTTCTGCTCCCAAGTGTCCTCTTCTACCACTGCACTGGACTTGGTATTTCTCATACCCTTTAACAATATAAGTGAGCATCTGGCAAAAAGCTGTTTCTGTGGTTTCTCTTGGTAATTTACTGAGGTTTACTGAGTTCAGTCAGCACACCACAAGGACAGAGAAGCACAACAGGAAGGAATCCAAAGCTGAATGGTGGAGAACAGAAAGAGACAGGATCTCCCCCTTTCAGCACTTGCAAGCTGATGATTCTGTTCTTCAGCTCTCTTAACAATGTAGATGATGAAACCACATTTAAACCCTGGACAGCTGCTGACAGGGTAAATCAAATGGCCCTGTGGGTGATTTCTCAAGGCTGGTATAGTTCAACACAGTTTCAATCTCTGCAGCACATTGCACAACAGTGAAATCATGGAGTGGCAGGTCTGAAAAGGAAACAGCATTTTGCATGACTAAATGTAATTTTTAATTTTAATGTAATTTTTAGTTCTCAGCTAAAATAGTGGGGGTTTTATTTAGAAGTTGAATATAACAGTCAGTAAAGCCCAGTAGAATGACACATTTACAGTCCACTATTCATACAATGGTTCAGGTTGGAAAAGACTTTAAGATCATCTAGTTCCAACCCTCCTGCCACAGCTGGGAACTCAAAAGTTAAATAAATTCCCAAAATCCTGGATCACTATTTTTCTTCTTACTTTAACAGCAAGTACCATGTAAACTACAAGCTGTTGTACTATTACTAAAGTTATTTAACATTTCAGACAAAAGCCATTTATATTAGTGTCAGGTGCACAGACTTTTACCCTGTGGTGTTGATTTTGGTTGGTTTTTTTTTCATGAAGAAATGAAAGAGAAAGGATACATAGTTTAAATGTTATGGAGAAATAAAATCCATGCCTGAAAAAGCAGTATGATAAAAACATACCTGGAACAATACGTATCAATTACCTATTAATTGAACTTTCAGAATGGCTCCAATATTGCAAGTAGTTTAGCTTTTCTTAAACTCCGTCCATATACAGATTTTTTCTGAATTATACTACTGTGAAGTGACAAAATCATACAATTTAAAATCTGACATCTGATGATTGTAAGTATCATATTACTGAAGGCTGAAGAACTTGCGACCTGAAGCCAAATAACATTTGTATAAAAACTATAAACTTTCAGAGACTTCTAACTGATCTACAGATTTTCTTCCTTAAAAGTTTCACAACTGAATACATTCAGAGTTTGTTTGGTTTTTTGGTCTGTCCTCACCCCTCCCCTTCTACCCTCCTCTGCAATTGCCTTAAGACACATATAAAGCCCAGAATTAAAGTTTAGATTTGGTTTGGTTCCAAGGGAGAAAAAAAAAAAAAAAAAAAAAAAAAAAAAAA
>NDXB01017274.1:4259-30039 GCA_002631895.1 Agapornis roseicollis | reverse complement strand
AAAAAAAAAAAAAAAAAAAAAGAAAAAAAAAAGCTCTAATCAAAATGAATTCTATTTTAATCATAGGGTTCAGCTAGAAAACCAAGAAAGGTTCCTTCTAATATAATAATCTATGACTCTAACTTACTAAAAAATCTTTTGCAATACTCTCTCCCTAAAGTAATTCAAGTCATGATGCAATGCTCTTACATGTAGTTGTGCTACTAATTTTAGATGACCCATATAAATTGTTTGCAAGTCATCACAAACAAATGCTAATTGATTATTTAAAAAAAAGTTTTCAAAGGAAAAAAAACCCATCCAATTCCCTCACACTCATGTCGCAGGTAGAAAAAGGTCATATAAACATTCGTCTAAAATATTTTTTGCAAAGTATTTTAACAACAGATAATGAAAATTCAGCTTATGTATTCATGAAATTAAAGGTACTCAACTTACTTTCAGAAAAAAAAAAAATAAAAAAAGCTGCTGAATGACTGGAATTGTTCTACAACAGCTTTCCAGGAGCAACTTGAAAAAAAAAAAAAAAAAAAGAAATTCCACTAAGCATTCAAATTTGCCTGAATGGGTAATGACTGTCTGCCCCATATGTAATAACAATAATAACAAATCCATACATTTGGTAACTCCTACTATATAAATACAACCAAAAGAAAAGGATAGAAAGGAAACCCAAAGAACAGGTCTTACTAGTAAAAAGTTTTTAACTGAAAACAACCTCTGCTGAAATGTTTGCAACTGGTGAGTGGAGATACACATCAAAGCACCTTTCTACCTACAACTAGAGCTATGAAAGAGGAAAATCCAAACTGCATAAACGAGCCTCTAATAAAAAGTTACCAATAACAACAGACACAGTTGACAAGCAAAAGCCAATAAGGAGACATTTGTGGAGACATTCAAGTTAAAATCTACTACTGTGTGTTAAAATTCTTCATGAAATTTTCAGTCAAACTAATAATGGTTTACATTTCAGGCCTGAATTCTCAACAAAATGGAAACAGAGCAAGTTTCAACAACAAACTAATTAAAACAAAACCACATTTCCTTTATTAATTTATACAGTTTATGACTGGAAGATACTATACAATCATCCAATCTCCTGCCCAACAAATTTGGACTATTTTCTTTGGTTTGCAGTCCTGTTTCAAGTTATGTGAGGGCTTCACAAATTATTCTTAAAGACTAGCCCACATTCTAGCAAATGTCACCACCAGATTTATTATTAGATCATACTGTCACTTCCTGGAAGGCCATAACAATTATGTCTTCATCATTCTTAAAACACTCTTGCATGTTTGCTATTAAACGGCACTGGTCTTAGAGCTTACATTGATTTTCAGTGAACTATCCAAGATCTTTGTTCTGAATGGTTATAACAATGTTAGTACAATGCAAGATATATGAACATATATGTGCAAGATACACATATATGCTAAACATATGTATTCCTGGCCAATCCTGCACATTCCAGTTGCCCAAAATTGCAAAATACATTCTACATGCAGCTTCCTCTACAGAATTCAATATATATTTATTTGGCCTTTTGCTTTTGTATGATGCTAAAACAAAACAAAAAAAAAAAACCAACAACCACAAAACAAACAACAAAACCACACACCAAATACTACTAGTTGATTCTTCTATGGAGAAATTAAAGAAGGAAGTGGATTGCACCTATTTAGAAGGCATTCTCAACTGCTAAAGCATCAGGCTCAACATCCCACAATCCCACATTATTTTACTGCCTATTTAGCAGATAACAGTCTTGAGCAATAGCTCAGATATAGATATGCAACGTCATTAATTCAATATGTATCTCTAAAAAATATCATCCTTCTTCCCACTCCTCCTATCCTAGCTTCCTTCTGTCTACCATATTCTCTATGGCTATATTTTAATCTCCTGAAAGGATAAAAAAGGATTTGTAGATGGAACTTTAGTTGGACTGAGTCCTCATTTCAAGCAAAGTTCTCTTCAGGAACAGCAACATTCTGGTGGACTGCAATGGTATGCTTTTACTAATTGAAAAAAAAAAAAAAATTACAAGTACCTCTTAAAGAGGGGAAAAAAAGTAAGAGCAGCTACTTCTGCAAACCTCCAGTGCCACTTTCCACTGTAGTACCAATATTTACATACAAAAATATAAAATTCATTGACTATCTGTAAGCAGTGTTTTGTCATATTATAGAAAGAAATGTAAAAAGATTAAATTATTAGAATCAATCTGTTTTTAAATTCTAAACTTGTCTGGGTGATACTATCTCAGCCAGAAATGGAGACAAAAGGAGATGCTACTGCCCCTCTGCTCTCGTGAGACCTCACCTGGAGTACTGTGTGCAGTTCTGGTGTCCTCAACATAAAAAGGACATGGAACTGTTGGAACAAGTCCAGAGGAGGGTCACGAGGATGATCAGGGAACTGGAGCATCTCCCATATGAAGACAGGCTGAAAAAGTTGGAGCTGTTCAGCCTGGAAAACAGAAGGCTGCATGGGGACCTCATAGCAGCCTTCCAGTATCTGAAGGGGACCTATAGGGATGCTACAGAGGGACTCTTCATTAGGGACTGTAGTGACAGGACAAGGGGTAACAGGTTCAAACTTAAACAGGAGAGGTTTAGATTGGATATAAGGAAGAAATTCTTTCCTGTTAGGGTGGTGAGGCACTGGAATGGGTTGCCTGGGGAGGTTGTGAGTGCTCCATCCCTGGCAGTGTTCAACGCCAGGTTGGATGAAGCCTTGGGTGACATGGTTTAGTATGAGGTGTCCCTCCTTATGGCAGGAGGGCTGGAACTTGCTGATCTTAAGGTCCCTTCCAACCCTAACTACTCTGTGATTCTATAATTCTATAATTAATAGTTTTAAAAGTTGCTGACTTGAAGGTAGGACATTCAGTTGAAGAGAAAGAAAATCATGCTGGAAAATTCAAGAAAGAAACATTGAAACAAACAAAGGTAAACACAAAGGAAAAACATTCCCCCCAAAAAGAGAAAAGCTAAGAAATTAAGTGAGCTGTGAATCTCAAGAAGCACAATGGATTACAGAATGTTTATTACTTTCATTATTACCAGGCATTAAATGCTTTCCGGGATGGAGCATTCACAACTTCCTTGGGCAGTCTGTTCCAGTGCCTCACCACCCTCAGAGTAAAGAGCTTCCTCCTTGTACCTAACCTGAACTTTCCCTGTTACTGAAGATACTGAAAGCTGCTATGAGTATTCTACATCTTACAGTAGTATGACATGTCATCATGAATTGTTTTCACTTGTAACATGGATTTACCTACACAGAACACAATTCAGACACACACTGACACTCTGAAAACAAAATATCCATGTGACTTAGACTTTTATTATTTGCCAAAAAGGAGATGGGGAAACAACTTCACATTTACTTATTACTGAGTTTGATGCTTCCGGAATCAGTCAGGTGTGAACTTCCAGTGCACAAAATCATGAGCCTTTAAAATATTTATTAACCTAGGACTAGTTCATAACAACCCAAAATAACTATTAGTAACTCCAGCTTCAAATTACATAAATAAAAAGATGATGGCTGACAAACACTGAGAAAATACCCTATCTAAGACAGCAACAGAAGTACTAGCCAGAGTGCTAGTATAATGTAATCACCTCCTAAGAACCTACTTGCCTGTGCTACAGAGCATGCCCTATAGGTGCTGACGTATTTTGGTTAGTAGCAATTTACAGCACTGGTGCAGTACTGAAATAGCATTTAGAAGCAAATCAAAACCATTTACTGGAAACAAACATTCACATCTACAAATAATGAGTATGTAAAAAGCAGTATTCAAACTAAATAGCTTAAATTTCCAGAATGCTCAGCATTAGTCTTCACGCTACTCCATTCACACCAATAGTAAAAAAAAGACTCAAATAATGTCTCATTTTAATCCTATGTGCTCCCAAAGTTAAATATGAACAAGTGTTCTCTACTAAGATACCTCATACATCTTCGAAGTTGCCCTTTTCTTTGCTACTCACATAGAAAGGTGTTACATTGGTTTTGATGGAAATGCTACTACTGGGAATTTTTTCTGTTACTGGAACACTTAATATTTTTTGTGGTGTCTTGTGTTATTTACTTTGCAATTATTTTCAAGTTTGATGTTGAATATCCCTTTAAATCACACTGTGCCTGGCACTAAATCACAGAACAGCAACAGGTCATCTTACCTTTGGAAAATTTACATTTCTGGTACAGTGCCTTACTACGTGCCACATGCACATTTATTTTAGAACTGAATGCATATGACCAAAAGCAATTCTCCTAGTTACTTAGATGACCCTGGATATTGTCTGTCACTAAAATATTAGGACAGATTCAGCAGAACAAAATAACCTATGGATATTATTTAGCTTGTTTGATGTAAACAGAAATATGTGACAACATCCCTGGAAAGCAACAAATATAAAGTTCTGTGATTTAACTGAAACAATTCCTTGCCAATTTATGTGATTTGAAAATCAAACTTCATTTATTCAAAACAATGACAAAAAAAAACCCCAACCAAACCAAAAACCAACCTTTGCCTACTAAAACTGTGCAGAAGAACAGTTAAAAAACTAATTTGCATCCATGGTGATTTAAAAAAAAAAAAATAAAGCTACCATATACAGCTTTCTTTAAAACAAACAAACAAACAAACAAAAAAAACAACAAAAAAAAACCACAAACCAAAAAACACCTTACATTTTCTTCTCATACAAGTTGCTACTGTAATAAAATACTTTTATTTTTCCTTAGCATTTCTAGCCCTTCAAATCAAAAGAAAATTAAGCCAACCAGCACAAGATAAAAGTTTTCATGGCTGTTTTCGTATTTAAGTAAAATATTCCACTATATAGATGAGAGATTGAAAACAGCAATAGGTCCTCATTCTCAAGGAGGCCTAAATTAGCCTCAGAAAATACGATGCTCTCAGAATTTCTTTAGAATTCAATCATGCACTAAAAAATGTTTCTGAGCTTTTGTATTGCTTTCAAAAGCAATTTGAAAGAACACACACAGAACAGAGATGCAAAATGGTCTTTTAACAGACTGCCTGCAGCCACTAGAATTCATAGATTTTTACAGACCCAAGAAGAAAACAAAAGCAAGCCTCTGCCTACTTCTGTAACTGGCTTTCAAGATCCTACACATTAGTATCCATCAAGTTTCAGGCTGTCATGGCAATTAAGAGCTACATGAAACAGGAAGATTCCCAGGTGCCTTTAATTCAAAGATGCTGAAGTAAGCATATAATGCAAACATAGTCTTCCCAAACTCACAACTTGCTATGCAAGAGCCAGTAAAAGGATAAGCATACAACAGAACATGTTTGTTGGCATGACTAAGCCACCAAACCCTCTTAATCATAGTTTATGTTAACACTGCTTTTTATTCAGGAAAACTGTGACTAGGTTCGATCTTTTGCCAACACAGCACTCAAACCACCATCTTTGATATTACTACACTTAGAAAAAATTTACAATGTACACTCACAGCCTAGAAAAACTCCTCCCATTTCCTAGGAGGAACACAGACCAAAAACTGACGGGAGCAAGAGTACAGAGGTAAACTTCTTCTGCCTTCCAGATGCAAAGGTTAAGATTTTAGAAATGTTAGTCAGTAAGCTGGAATCCCCAATCAGGATTCACTGCCATCCTCTCTGCTGTCTCATCTTTATCTGGTCATTAGCTGATTCTGTATCATGCCTCCACTTGGGAACTTAGACCCCTAGCTAAGCACTCAAGGATTTTTTAGACAGGCATAAAATTAATAAACAAAGGCTCCAACCAAGTGTTTATTGGTTTTCAAAAATTAAGTAGAATAATATTTGCTACTTTCCATACAAGTTTTTACTTTAACATAAACTGAATTCCAAAACTATTCCAGAATTGGTACTTTCATTTGAAAAAGTAAAAGATGAGCCATTTCAAAACTGAAAATTATGAGGAAGAAATTAAATTGAGGTCAAGCAGTTCCTCCACAACTTCTCATCTTGGATCTGTTTCTACTTGCAACATTCTTTTGGCTTATTAAAGGTCTATAATTGAGACAGAGATAAAAATTTACTGTTGCAAAAAGCAACAATTATTAACTGTCAAAATAAACTGGCTTGCATTGAACTTATAGAAAGCAACAGATGGCCAAGTAGGGGTTACAGAAACAACAAACATGAGGTTTTGTTGCTCACTTTGCTTCTCCACCCCAAAGAATATAATCAATAGAAACTGCAAGCATTTCTCAAGTAATATTCTAATTGCAGAGAGAAATTTATTCTGGGGAAAAAAAAAAAAAAGATATGAAATATGAAGCAAGTATAAACCAGAGATATATTTTAAAACATTATGCTAAGGTCTTGGGAGTCCTGAACTTGGGGTTTTTGCACAATTTTAGATTACTAGAATCCCTCCTTGTTCATTATGCTCCTAGATACCATTTCAGTTACCAGTGCTACTCAATCACTTCTCTCTTCCCCAAAACTTCTTGCAAGAGGTAAAATCATCTAAAACTGCAGGAAACCAACATTCCTGTAATCATCTAGCCAGGAGAATCAGCTAACAGGCAGCCTTCAAGCACAGATGGAAAAGTAAATTAAAGACTGAAAAAATTCTTTACTGTGAGGGTGGTGAGGCACTGGAACAGGTTGTCCAGAGAAGCTGTAAATGCTTCACCCCTAACAGTGTTTGAGGTCAGGCTGTACAGAGCTTTGAGCAACCTGGTCTAGTGGAAGGTGTTCCTGTCCACGGCAGGGGGGTTGGAACTAGATGATCTTAAGCTCCTTTCCAACCCTAACCATTCTATGATTCTATTTAACATAGATTCAGTAGGGTTTTTTTTTAAAGTATGACAAACCTTTAACTCAGAAATACCAAGTGGTACCCATCATCTATGGCTTATGTTGCTTAGAATTGCAGTGACAAAGAGTACCAGTATTTGCTTAAAAGAAAGACATTTCCTGTGGACCAAATAAACTAGTAACAGGTAAGGAAACGAGAAACCTGAGAGCCAAGGGGGAAAAAACAGGTCATTCTATTGCTTTCTTAAACATGAACTATCTTTAATTAAAGACAGATCAATTTACACAACTGATAGTGACAGAAGTATAGCTGTACTGACTTTAGGTCCACGACTGGATTGGTTACCATGGGAAAGCAAGCTTGCACGGTAGTCAAATACACACATAAAATGCTCTGCCATTTTGTCTGCACAAAGTTCTGAACACAAACAGAGAATAAGAAGCTGTAATTTAGAGATCTTGATAGATAAAGCTTGCATTGCATATTACTAACCAGTTGGGTTTTTTGCTGCCAATATCGGTGCTAACGAAAACAGAAGCTGGGACTGTCCAAGAAACAAATAGCTCTTCTCAGTAATATGAAATTACTGTTTCACAAAAAAATACCACATGCTTTGTGTTAGGCACCCAGTTCCCAAACTCCATGTATTTAACAGAAACTTCTCCTATACTGCTCAGTTCCTTATAAGAACTGCTGAGCTGGAGGCTAAGTCAATCTAAGCACACACTCCCAAGCAGTCACACAGCCAAACAGAAACAGTAAAAGAGTATGACCTCATATTCTCTGCACTAAGTCAACTACTGCAAAAGACTATTAGACTAATTCACAGCTGTACATGGAATTTAACGAGGATTACTTCAGTTCTTTAAATAACCACGAACAAAAGGCAAATCACAATTACATACCCTAACAGAACAGTTTGGAAAATAACTTTTACCTTACAATGCTACTCTTGGATGCTCCTATCATGATTTCATCACTGATAAAACAATTTTCACCTATTCCGTAACTCCTGTCACTAAGAAAAAGCTCTGACTGAATCCCACAAAGACTCAAAACTACACCATCAAAACAGCACAGAGATATGCTCATACTCTATCAAGGGAAAAAAAAAAAGTTCATCATGTAGTTTTGATCACACAACATTATCATATGGAGGCAGCTGAAGCAATCAAACAAACATTTTATGTATATATCGATACAACAGAATTTGGATGGTGTTTGCAGTAATAAACTTCCATAACCTGATTCATATACAGTCACAACTAGATATATCCTGGTACATTCTGGACCAATGCCACTGAAACATAAAAGAACAGTGTAAAATTCTCCTTTACCACTGGGGAAATCTAGCTGAATATCCGTAACTGCTTTGGCCAAACAGTATACAAGAGATGGCGTGTCCTGAAGCATACAAGTCTTGCCAGATGCTAACAACAGCAACACAGTAAATACTCACTAGGAACAGACAGCCTGCTTTTTAAACTTCCAACTCCAAGAACTTGCAAGCTGAACAAAAGTTGCAGTGACTCTAATTCCACTGGAAAACATCATCTCCCTTGAAATAAGCTAATTCAGCACCCAGACCCTGTAGGAACCTAGAATATTTTGGCCTCAAGTATACCTAAACTATACTATCAAAATAAACACATGTTGCTTCTCCCATTAAACAAAACAATTTAGACTCCAACACATTCTGGTGCAAAGCAATGTAAGAACAAAAATCTGGGAGTAAGGCCTTGCCAAATCCATCACATACTAGTTCACAAACACGGATATTTGACTGTATGACATAAAGTAGTGAGCCACACTTGGCTTACTAGGGAAATCTGAACAATCCTATATCCTGGCCCTAGAGAACTTTGAAAGGTTAAGCCTAATTTTCTTACTAAGATTTTCAAAGTTGGGTTGTTGTTTTGTTTTTTTAACTACACATTTTTCCTGTATGGTTTTGGGATTTATTTGGTTTGGGTTTTTCTGTCCAATAGTTCAACCAGTTCGAACAGCAGAAGCAGCTGGAGAGAACACCTAAAGATGTCACAGAAAAGGTAACACTAAAGTGGAGGTATCTGGACCATGCTGAAGCCTCACCTCCTGGATTCGCCTGCGAGCCCGCTGTAGCACCTCTTCGTACCCCTTCTGTCGCAGCTCACTCAGGCTCTCATAATACTCTTCGGGATCGTCAGTCTCGGTGAAGAGCACCTGAGAGAGTATCTTCCAACCGCAGGTATCCAAGCTGTGGACCAAGTAAACTTGCAGTTTGTAACAGAGAGCGTCCATATCCTGCTCGGATAGCTCTGGCGCTCCGAACAGCACCGTCCACATGCCCGAGGGCTCTTCGGGGAAGGCAGGCAGGTAGGGCTCCAGCTCCGAGTTCACCGAGCACAGCTGCTGGTGTACTGCCCGCAAGTCTTGAAAGGAGAAGAGGCCGGCCCAGCTGCACTCCTCCCCGGTGGTCTCCACGTCGGGAGCGCCCGGCTCTGCTGCCTGGAGCGGCGAGGGCGGCAACGACAGCGCTGTAGCCGCCTCCTCCTTCCCCAGCTCTAGCACTTCTATCTCTTCGGCAGCACCTGCCGCCTCCGGGCCCCGCTGCGGCCTCCGGGCCGGGCTGCTCTTGGTGCGCAGCGGGCTCTTAGGCAGCGTCTCGGCAGCCACCCCCCGCGGCCCCGGCTCGGCGCGGAGATGCGAGGAGCCCCGCGACAGGCCACTGTCCCTGCGCACCGCGGGGCTGCCGGCCTTCGAGGAGGCTCTGGGCTCGGGGCCTGCGGGGCCGCCGCGCCGGAGCTCTCGGGAGCCGCTACGCTGGCGCTGCGCCGTGCGGTTGTGGCAGGTGATGGCGAACTTGCCCTCGATCTCGTTCCAGGCCACGATGAAGACGAACTTGTGCTTCTCCCGCTCCTGGAAAGCGTGAGGCCTCACGGCCACCCAGTCGGCCTCCAGCGTCTCCTCCAGGGCGAAGGCAGACATGGCGCTGCGCGGTTTCCCGCACGCGCCCCCCACCCTCCCCGTGACCGTCCCGTCAGCCGTCCCGCAGCCCCGCTCGCCACCTCACCGCCCACCATCAGCCATCTTAGCGGCGGGGAAACGGGAAAGGCGCCGAGGGGGGGGATGCGCTGGATCCCCGCCGGCGCGAAGAGGGAGGTAGGACAGAGAGGAACCGCCTCCTCTTAGCGATGAGCTCGCCGCAGAAGAGTGCTGCTACCGGCCCCGCTTCTCCGCCTGCAGCCACGACGGACAATGCCTGGTGCCCCCGCGCAGGTACTTCACACGCGTCACGTGGGGCGGGATCTGTTTACAAGCAGCTGTGGCGCTGCGGCAACTCAGCGCCGGCCCCGCCCCGCGGCCTCCCGAGGCCCCGCCCCACCTCGGCGCCCTCCCCATTGGCTGCCGGCCCCCTGCTACCTCCGGCGGAGGGAGATGGGCGGGGCCTGGCGCGCTGCCCCGCCTCTTCGCCGCGGGTTTACCGCCCTCCCTCCTTGCGCTGCCGGTGTGGGCGAGGGAATGTGAAGCCACGCCCCTTCTTTTTGCTGTACGACGCTGCTGCTCGGGGGCCTGCGCTGCATGCTGGGACGGGCACGTGCCAGGCCGGGACCGCTGTGGGGGGGTGAGATCGGGCCGGGCTGGTCTGTGCGCGGGCGGGAAGTGGCCTGTCTGGCCCAAGTGTGTTGTAGCGGCCTTGCCTGTACGGCGGTTCCTGGGGGCTTCTCCCGGTTAGCTGCTGAGGCAGCGCTGGCTCTGCTTGCTCCGACTCCGGCATTGCGGTTGATTCCCGGTCAGCCCCTTTGGGTACATTGCCCTCCCTGTTCCTGCACTGGAGCGCACTGCCCACTCTCCGGTAGCCTGCGCGTAGTGCTGCCTGCCAGGGCTTCTGGCCTCGAGCTGGCAGGTGCCTAGGTATGGAAGTACATCCAGGAGAGAAATCTCTTACAGGGAAGTGGTACGTGCGGTAGGTTCGTTCCTGATTTTCATAGTCATGGAATCACAGAATGGTTTGCAAGGGACCTTAAAGATAACCTGGTTTCAACCTGGAGTGGCACAGGCAGGGAGAGCTTCCCCTAGACCCATCCAACCTGGCCATGAACCCAGTCAGGGATGGGGAAGCCACAGCTTCTCTGGACAACTTGGGCCAGTGCCTTACTGCCCTCACTCGGAAGCATTTCTTCCTAATCAATGTGTCTTCTTTCAGCTTAAATCCATTACCCCTTGTGCTGTCACTACTCTCCCTTGTAAGAAGTCCCTTTCCAGGTTTCCTGTAAGCCCCGTTTAGGTCCTGAAAGGCTGCTAAAAGGTCTTCCCTGAGCTTTTTCCAGGCTGAAAAACCCCAGCTCTCTCAGTGAGTCATAATACGATTTTTTCACAGAAAGTAGTTTGATGTATGGTCAGAAGAAGGGATGTGGTGCTTCAGTAGGTTGTGTTAGTCATATGCCTTGATTCTGACTAGAGATGAAACCAAAATACTTCAAAAGTCATTACCAAGAGCATCCAATGACTTGAAATGCAGCTGAAGCTTTCACTTGCAGCTAGGCTGCAAGAGAGTGCAACATCTGTGACAAGCACTGGAGATGAGGGCATGCTCTGAAGTGGCTGTCCTGGGCAGTTGTGTATGTTTATATCTGATGTGAACTGCACTGAGAGATGGCATTTAAAGTTTATGTTGACCAGTTGTACTTGAGAACTGGTGGTTCCTGAAGTGCTCTCTGAGGTTTCCAGGGATACTGCAGAGCATGTAGGTTACAGTAGCCCAGGACAGACAACTCCCATAAGCATGTCTGAAAGGAATGATTAATTACCTGTGATTCCAAGGCCATGGGCCAGTTTTCTAGTGCCCTTTGGATATTGCATTTCTCATGTGTTTAAATCAAACAGACAAACAAAACCTTGCTCTTAATAATCCCAGAATACATATGTCAAAAATAAGTTCAGTAGACTATTCATTGGCCCATCTGTGATATTGCTGTCCTGCTCCAAATCAAAGGAAGCTTTGGGAAAATGAAACATTTCATTTGCATTTGCCAGAGAAGCAAGAGTGAGTCACAGCTTTTTTCTGAAGCTTCTGTATTGACTAGCATCCTGTTCTTGGAGGCTGAAGTATTTGAGGAAGATCTCTGGCAGTCCAAACATTCTCTGGTCATTAACAAAGCAGCCTCATAAATATGGGAGAATCAAAGTTACATCTAGAATACTCACAGTTGTTAATAAAAAGGAGGAAATTGTGGCTCAGCAGCCAAAGGAAGGACCCTATCTGTGTTCTAAAGCCTAAGGGTGATGTGTGCTGTACATCTTGGAGAGCAGCGTTCTTTTCTGTTACTGCAGATTTAGGAATCAGATCAAAGCTGATGAAATGATCTGGAAGATTTGGTTATACCCTATGTAGGAAGTGGCCAAGCAAGCGAAAAATACACTGGTGGAGGATATACAGTCTCTTTCTGTTAAATATTCAGAAACATTTTCAGAAGAATGTAAGCAGCAAGCAATCCAATTTTGTCTTTAGTAATGCATGAAAGAAAAATTAAAACAATGAAAGTGCAGCAGTAGATATGTATCTCACTATATCCCTAGGCTTAAGAGAGTTAAACATGGATTCATGTTCATTTCCTCATCAACCAAAGAGTCCGTCCTAGTATTTCTGATCAGCCAAAGAGTTAGTCTTTTCAGATACGCTACTGTAGAGCCTGAGGTCTTTGAAAGCAGTATTAGCCTGGCTGTTCTCACATAGCACAGGGGCAAGCTGGTGGGATTTAAAGCGGGTATTAGGTAAATGTAACATTTGTGAGCTGGCTGAAAACTAGTCTGAAAATCACTAAGCTGCAATCAAGGTTCTGTCAGGTCTCTTCTCATGCAGCAGGAAAGCTTTGCTGTTATATTCCATAAAAATTGTACCCTTACAGGGAAACCTGAAGGAAATAGCAGTTTTTCAAAATGACAGTGTCACAGAGCACTGACTAGCCTTCATAATAACTTCTGGTTTGGGGGGAAGACATGCATAACTTGCCATTTATAAACATAAAAAGGGCAGGCTTTTCAGATGTTGGTAAATTCTTCCTAAGGGTATTTAAAGGAAACACAGCTCTAATTTCCACCAAATAAACCAACAGCAACAATAAAAAAAAGCTTAAAGGCCTAAATTGTCTTTTGAGCAGGGCTTGTGGTGTGATGTGTGCTTTATCACCAAGCAGGAGTGGGTTGGGTAGCACTCAGTCAAGCTGACCATTGGTTGATTCCCACTCTTTAAGAAGATGACACATTTGCAGCAACTGAAAGATCTTCTGGGGAGTGTGAAGAAAACATGAGCTGTCTGCAGAGAAGGGAGCTGCTGCCATGCTGCTGCTGAGAACGTGGCTCTTCAAATCAGGATCCCATCACTATCATTGAAACTGTACACGTTCGAAGCCTAGTTAACCTTACCAACAGGTTGTTGGAAGTAGCAGCTTCAGCTGACAAACTGAATAATTACAAAGCCAAAGATTTTCAGGAGCCACAAGTATTCTGTCACTAGTGAGCTGAAATGTGAGGTTAGGAATTTAGTTGTGTCCTATTTTTAATTTAAAAATTCAATCAAGTGCCAGAACTTTCAAGGCAGGGAATAATTTGAGTCATTGCTATCCCTGGACAGTCTCCAAGTAGTGATATTTAATAAGATCTTGAATTAGTGAGGAGTGGAGAGTAGGTTTGTGAACTTTAGGAGTTACTCTGTGCTTTTTCTGCTTTGCAGTATCATTTCCCTGGGCCTGTTTCTGATGGTTCTCAGACATGGACTAAGTTTAGGCCAGTGTTGGGAGATCAAGGAAACTACAGAATCCAAATTCAGCACGAAAGGTGGCCTGCCTAGGCAGATCCATACATAACAGATGCATAACCGGACTGGTGAATCTCTGTGGAACTGCACATATGCACGTGTATGAGGTGGATCAGTAACTGTTTGATATAAAAGTTTGGGTCCTCTGTGGATTCAGGATTTTGAACCCTTGCAAAGTGATCTCACCCAGTGCTGTCTAAATTGTTTTCTGTGTGCCGATATTGTGAACAAGAGCAGAAATATCCTCTAAGTGTTTGTACAAACATTCCAGAACCTAGTGTGTGACTCTGACAGCATGCTGCAGGCCAAACTGAAATGACATCCTTCTGGATCTAAGTCTTTGAACACCTTGGGTAAACTAGTTGTTGTACAAAGTGGTTTTGAAAAAAACAGATCTCATCTGGGAAGCCTGGTTTAAAGTTTGATCAGTTCAAAACAACTGATGTTGCAAAACAATTTCTGTCCAAATACAAGACTGTTATTCTCAGTTAACCAGCTTATATGGTAGTTGAGGTGAAGGGGGGAGCGGATATTCAATAGCATGTTTCAAAGCACCATCAGGAGTACTTTAGGTGTCCTGAAATTGCTATTGAGTATTGTGCTTTGCACAGCTATGATGGATAAGCATTTTTAATATGTTGCTGTTGATAGTATGATTCAACTCTTAATGTGGGCAAACCAAATAGCAATGTCTGTTTGTTGTTAGTTGGAGTTTTTTCTTCTGGCAAAAGCTTTAAGAGTATTTTTGAGAGTCTGTGTGAAGTGAAACAAGAAGCAGGCTGCATGAAAGCACTTTTGACTCTTTGTGATGGCTTAGTAGGAATGAAATATCCACCTGAAAGCATCTTTCCTAATAATAGTTGTATCTTCACTTGAAATTCTGGAAATGCCTACCCTTAACAGCTTTGATATAAAAGATTTGGGGTAGTTTCCAAGGGCAGGGACTTGCATGGTACAGCAGAACCAGTATAGCTGCAGTGCATGTGATAGCACATCCATTTTATGGAGAAAAACTGTATACTTTGTATATTTATGCTGGCTCTAAAGTGAAGAGTTTTCTGCAGCCAGATATTATTGCAGTTGTAGAACATGTGGAGCTGTTACTGTGCGGTAAGCTTTACAAATGTGTGATAAAATGAACATGTAATACAATCTCTCGCTTACTGCTGAGAGGACTTAGTAATTTCAATATAAAACAACCTTCCCTTGAAAAGAGTCATTCATAAAAGTTAATCTTCTCCCTTTCAGCTAAACAAGTATACTGACAAAGTTAGTTTGTCTGCTAAAGTGAAAGGCAGAAGGAACTTCAGGGAGCAGAAATCATGTTGGTAGTACTCAAGAATCACTCTTTGAAAGCTCAGATGATACAAAGCCCTTCCTTTCCAATCTAAACAAGCCATTGTAGTAGGAAATTCTAAATTTGACTGATAAGAATTTTACTGAGTTGCATAAAAGTTATCAGTTGTCTCTGTGGTAGATAGAAAAGAATTTGCAACAAGAGAGACAATTGGAACAGTTCTGTCTTACAGGCTGAATGATTTGGGAGTGGTGGAGCTTGCAGTTCTCTATAGTGGTTTACAGGGTGGTTAGACAACTTGTTTGTTTACAGCAACCATATTCCTACATGCTCCACCCAAGTATATGGGATAGGAAACATGATCCTAATGATAGATAGAACAATTTGTAGCTTTGAAAGTGCAAAGTCTTTAAATAATACTTGTGGGTTTCTCTAAAGATAAATATTTATAATGAGATATAATGACCTTTTGCCATACTTAGTATCTCATAATTAAACAAAATTTTGTCAAATGGTTCAGTAAAAAGTCATATTTTCATTGAGGACAACTTCAGTCATCATATTTTGAGATTCCTCAAAATGTTGATCAATAAATAAGATACCTACTTGGCTCTGAACCCAGTGTACTGAGCTGTGAAGTAATATCCTCTGAACCCAGTGTACTGAGCTGTGAAGCAATATCAAGACTGTAGTGGAGCACTAGTAGGTATTTCTCAGGGAAAGAGGAAGCAATATATTTAGCCACATCTACAGTTCAACTCAATCAAGAACATCTGTAACAGGCCAAGGAAGCCACAAGCCGTGGAACAAGCCCTGAGATCTAAAAGAAATACCTACATGAATCTAGAAAAAGGAAATCATAGTTCCTGTGGTAGTGATTGTAGGCTTTGTTGTGAATAATAATTGGAACGTATTACAAGAAAACAGTTCAGAAGGTTTTAACTAATCTTGGAGGTTCCATCCTCTTTATCCCTGATGTACTGATGGAGAAATTGATAGCCTGACAATCATGGTTCATCTGCCACATCACACCAGGCCTATATTAAAAGAACTTGAATGTATGGAAAAAGATTTATATGAAGAAATCTAGATTGCCTTTTGGGTGAAAAGAGTGAGTTGAAGACCACTTAGCTTTTGACTGCTGTATTGGATTTGCAAGGCAAACTTTTGGTAGCAAAGGATTGAAGGGGTGGCTTCTGCGAAAACCTGCTAGAAACTTCCCCTATATACAACAGAGCCAGTGCCAGCCAGCTCCAGGGTGGACCCTCTGCTGGCCAAGGCTCAGCCCATCAGTGATAGTGGTAGCACTGCTGGGGTAACATGTTTAGGAAGGAGAAATAACTGCTGCACCACAGAAGCCAGAAAGAGGAGAAAGAATGTGTGAGAGCAGCAACTCCATAGACACCAGGATCAGTGAAAAAGGAGGGGAGGAGATCCTCCAGGCACTGGAGTAGGCTTCTGCTAGGACTTGTGGTCCTATGGAGAGAGGAGCCCATGCTGCAGCAAGGAAAAAGGTGAGGAGGAAGGAGAGGCAAAGATGATGTTTGATGAACTGGACACAGCCCTATTCCTTGTTCCCCTCTGCCACTGGGAGAAGGAGACAGAGAAATCTGGAGTGAAGTTGAGCCCAGTAAGAAGGAAGAGGTAGGGGAAAGTACCTTTAGTTTTGTACTCATTTCTCATTATCCTACTCCAATTTGATTGGCAATCAATTAAATTAATTCCCCCAATTCAGTTTTGTTTTGCCTGTTATGGTAATTGTTGTCCTTATACTTCTGTCAACCCACAAGCCTTTTACTATATTTTTTTCTTATCATGTCCAACAGAGGAGGGGAATAACAGTGCAGCTTGGTGGGCACCTGGCAGTCAAGGTCAGCTCACAGCAACCACTTAACTTTTTTATGTGTGATCCTGGTATTTCCCATAAACGTGTAAGATGTTGTTCCTTTCATCTGAGAGAGGAAGACTTTGAACACTGGATGAGTCACTCACACTTCCAGTACGTTTCCAGGCCATCTGACCCCTGTAAGATTCTGCAGGGCTTATGTCATTGCATTATATGCTGGCTGAGATGAGCCTCACAGCCAGCACTGTCCTTGGGTCACACTTTGGATGGTAAAATTTCTAAATGCATTCTCTAAAAGGCTAAGAATAGATTGAGCAATGGGCCTATATTACTCAATTATGTGTTTAAGGGGTAAGTATACCATTTCTAGCCAACACTCAAGAGGTTTTAGCTTGAATCTGATGAATTTAGTCTGTTAAGGTTACAAAAATACTCACTTGGCCAAGAAAGCATCAGAATTTGTTTGCATTGTTTGTGACTTCAAAGCTATCTTAATCAGACAAGGAATTTGATCTGCAATCAAGACAACACCTTCAGGGAGTGACAGGAAATTTGGTTTGTTTTTTTTTTTTCATGTTCAATTAATCCTCATTGCTTTCTCTGTATTGCTTAAGATTCTAAGCATGATCAGTTATCAGATCAAGTATCTGATTTATAATTACAAGAACACTGTCCTTTTTTTTTTCCCCACCAAAATGTTTTGGTATTTGTCATTCTGCCTCTCCTTTGTACAGGTCAGGGGAACACATGAATACTTACTGATAGTCTTTATTATTTTCTCACTGTCTCAAGGATGCCCTGTGTGTTTGGAGGGCTAACCTCAACACAGAATCTAGTGGATCTCCAGCTTGCAAGTAGTCTACCTGCTAGTTCAGCTATATGCTTCCAAATTCCTAAACTGCTTATGTAAAAGCTGCCTTGTATTCGTGCAGGATTCAGTCACAGCTGTGGCTGCAGTGTAGACATACTTAAAGTCTCTGAAGAGCAACATTAGAAAATTAATCTTTTGTTGTCACAAGAGCAACAGAGTACTAAGAGGCAGAGACACAAGGTAGACTAACACCATTATTAACAGAGTTTGGAACATAAAAATTATTAGGCTTGTATGATGTTTACCAAGCACAGAGTATTTTCCTAGGCATTTTGAAATTCTGTCTCCTGGTAAACCACAAGTCAACAGGCTAGAGCAAAAAGCCTTTCAGCTTTTGAGCGGAAATAACTAGCAGCCATAGTTTGGCAGATACATGTTCCAGGACTTTGGGATCCCATGAGGTTTGAGACTGTTCAAGACACAGAACAGCCTGCTGGGTAAAGAAATGCACATTAGTGGGAAAGTCTTGCATCAGAATTCTCCAGAGCACTATGGGAGCACTCTACACAGCAGCAAAGACTCAGCTTATGGAGTGAAAGGTCACAATAATGCTGCTGCCAATGTGGGAAAGCCTTCATTCTGAGTGTTCATATCAAAGCATATGTGGCTCAGATGCCAATGTCTAGGATTTCCGAGGTGTTCTCTACACATCAGTAGAAGGCCTGACATTTAGCTTTACTTACAAAAGAAATTCTCAAACTGATTAAACTGTTCTGGAGAAATGCTGGATAGCATCAGCTGCTGTCTGTAGACATAGCTACACCCAAAGCTACTACATACTTGAGTCTGATCCAGTTACTCAGTACAGGAGAAACAGATGGTATCTTCATCTTGTTCCATCTTCAGCTGAATTGCCGTGTGATCCCACTGCCAGCACCAAGGAAGGGAAACAGTCCTGGTAGAAAGAAATCAAAATCATCTCTTGAGGAGCCTGCATGCTTCCCAAAAGACAGATAAAATCCAGATGATCAGGTTCTGAAGAGCAGCAAAGTCTGAGAGAGATCTTATGGAGCCATAATTTGTAGCTTAAAGGAGAGTGATGAGGGTGAGATGAGTTTTGTTTCTTTTTCTAATGGGCATTACTGTTTGGCAAGCCTCTAAGTAGGTTTTCTGCACTAAAGCAGCAAATTTCAAGGATGTGCAATAGAAAAGAGTGTTGTATTGGAAATAATACACATTTCTGTATCCAAATTTTCAGCATTTGTAGAAAGTGGTGGCTTCTCTGATTATTGCTGCAACAAGATAACTGATTGATTGAAATAAAAACAAGCTTGTAAAAAAATTGATCCGCTTTTGTTTTTAGAAATAAATATTCTTCCCCTCGCACAGTATCTTAAACTCTGGACAAAAAAATCACCTTCTGATTGCAGACCCTTTAGTATACAAACAATGTCAATATCATTACTTTATAAAGTTTTTTGTTGGCAGAAATAAAATGTGGCCTTTTTAACTGAAATGAGAAGGTTATCTGTGTCAGATTTTATGCTATTTTTCTCCAGCCCTCTCATTTAATGAGTCTTACTGTTTTCAGTTCTTACACTTATGCCTCAGACAAACACTAGAATATTCAAAACTATTTTCATAAAAATGTATGTTCTGTATCCTCAGTTCAGTGCCCTAACTCATCCTGCATATCCCACACACTCCTCCTAGGTGCCACTCCATCTGGGTAAGCATCAGTATGTTCCATGACTCACATAAAGGTATGTTAATACAGGTATGTGTGTCTTAGTTTGTCAGTCAGCTGATACAAAGCTGAAGCTCTGTGTATATGTGTATTTTAATTGCAGATTTTTTTGAAACTTGTTAAAAATGCATTTACCCACTGACGCTTCACCAGTTGAATGAGATGACCTCTTGAGGTCTCATCCGTTCTGAATCACTTTGTGATTCAACATTGTTAAAATTAATTTACCTTTGGATACTTTAGCAGTTGGACTCATCCAACCTGAATTGTTTTGCAATTCAGTGCAAAAATTGGCCAGCATGTTCAAATATTATTACGTGTGGAGTGACAGGGATATTGACGTGGTGGTGACTGTGTAAGACTTATTTACTCAGAAGGTCAGGTCAATGGAGCATACCCAGCAGTGGGCTCCGAAGCTGGCACTTCAGTGTTTCTAGCTCAAGGTCTGCTTCTCCTATTACCAAGGTTTACTTTCAGCGTCTGTTTAACAGATTTGCTTCATATCTGACATTACTGAAATGAAACCTAATGGCACCATAAGCTATTATCATATAGTTCAACAATCACCTATGTAGTTTTAACATAATACATTACATACAGAAGACAAACCAATTTTTGTTATGGTATTGTGTATTTCCTCTAAGGCTGTGGTCTTTTTCTTTTGTAGAGAAGCTAGCCATCCATACCAATAGTTTTTATTAATGGTTTCTCATATGCTTGTTATTAATTACCAGCTGACACCTTTTCCAGGCAGTCTTTATTCCTAGAATTGTATCATGTGATGAATACATCTTAATATCCTTTCCTACTGATGCAAGTTCTAAAGAATTCCAAGTTGTTATTCAGGTTTCTGTTGGTAACTTATCATCATACCGCATCAGATCCTTTGTGCCTAATTTTATCAAAGCCATATTCTGTATGTTGACTGCTTTTGGAGATATTCAGATTGTCATAACCATAGTTATAGAAAATTCAAGGCTAAAAATGCTTAAAATAGAAGAGAGGTATCTTTTATTAGATAAATATAGTTGGGTGGAAAGCATACTTCATTTTAAATGGTGTTAATTGATACTATCCTTACCTGTTAAATTCTATTTTTTTTTCTTTACACTGTTTGCAGGATACTTTTTGGTATAAAAGGTTTGTTTTCTTAATGATTATGTTATTTTCTTTTTGTTGCATGCTGAAAAATGGCTCTGTTCGTTTTGATTGGCAAATCCTTGCTTGTCTATAAATACAGAAAACTCATTTATGCCTTAATCACTCTATTTCTGCTTATTTAAAATACCACTGGTTCTTCTGTAATTAACAACTGCATTCCCTTAGTGGCTTCCTGTTTCTGTTAAGACTTGATGGTCTTTAACCAATTCAGCCTTTGGTCATTTTTAGCCAAAGTTTTGATCGTGTTTGCTGTCAGAAATGGATCTACCCAAGATCTTCACCTATTACAACTAATTCAAGTCAGCTGAAATGTATTCTGATTTTATTGGCTATGTCAGAGGAGTTCAGTGTCTTGAATCAAAAAGTTCTATCACTTCATCTTTTATTTACTTTTGCTCCAATGGAATACCAATAATTTCCTTCTGGGAATGGGTGTTTGACTGGTGACCTCATCAATAACAGAGGACTCCCCACCTGGTGCCTTTTTTAGTATCCCTTCATTTTAATTTCAGAAATTGCATTTTAAATTTTCCTGAGGATTCTGAGTAGTACCAAATGTATTTCATATGACTGTGAAAATTAACTGCAGGTTCCTATTTTTAATTTGTGGAACTGCAAAAGCATCAATGTCATTTTAGCTATCAAAAGTTTAGCTTTGATGTAGCTGGTTTGTAATTCCTTATTATTATAGGTATCTAAATGTGAGTCTTCACAGTCCCTCAAATCTGCATTTTTATTAGGCTAGTATTTTATAGACATTATGTGATTAACTTTACTACCCTGTATTGTCTTACTGATGTGAAAGGAACACTTCCCAAGTAGTATGGCAAATATTCCACACACTCTTGACATGTTTGTGAACGGAGCAGGCACTAAGAACCAGTGGATCTGGGCACACTGCAATGGGGTCATAAGTGGTGGGAACACATCTCTTTTGTTAAACAATTACCAAGAGTTTGACTTCAGTGTAATTTGACCACAACCTGTAAGTGGCCACTTGAACTTACACTACCAAGTTTTCTTTGTGATGGGAAGACACTTCTTTGTGTCTAACTTGTCTACCTTTTGCTGTTTCGATTCTGCATGAAGTCCTTGGCTCTGTATTGGCTAGAATTTGTGATATTATCAGGGAATAATCATTTGGGAGAAGATGGAAGCCTGAGAGCCTGACATGCATAGAGTCTTCCCAAGGAAGGTGGCTACACAGAAGACAGTGTGAAGTGATGCTGTGGGAAGAAATGGAGATGCACAGTGGCTGCCAAGGCCAGAAGGGAGGGGTAAACTTCAACAGGGTAAAAAATTATTCCATAGTTGTAGGCCAGAATCTCGAAGGGAAGAATATGAATGATCTGAACTCCTGAAAGGTACTCAGGCCTCATCTCATTGTTACTGGTAGAACAGTGTTCTCTCAGGGTTATGTAACCAAAAGTAAATACCCTGAGTTTTAGCATAAAGGACTGCCTTTGACTTCAGTAAAGGATGTAAGTGTAAGAACTGCTCTTCCCTGGAGAAAGCAGAGATGCTTGAGGCTCCTAAGTCAGTAAGGATGTGGAGATAACCAAAGGAATGGCAGCTAAGCAGTGAGAGGAAGAGCATTAGGAAGAAGAAAATAATGAACAATAGCACAGTGTTTATAGAGTCATATGTGGGGGATGAAGGGCTGATAGTGGCATCCTGTATTAATTAGAAGCTTTAGGCCTCTTTCACTGGAACAAAGGAGTCAGAAGGGTCAAAGGTATCTATTTATATGAACCACTGTACAATACTTAAAAGTCTGGCCATTCAGAGACATCCAAAAGTCCTTCAGTAAACACCCATATCTGAAAAAAAACCCCAAAACCCAGCCAAACCCAAATCAAACCCCAGAAGTTTAAACCTTTAATAGCCACAAAGAAAAGAAAAAGTAGAGAAAGTGGTTGAGGGAGATCTTAACTGCATTTCTTACTTCTTTTCTCCATAGCTGCAATAATGGCTTTTTGTTTTGTTTTGTAACTTATGATAAGGAAAACTGTTGTATTTGGCAACCTTTTATGTAGTATTAAAGACAGTAATAAGAGTTCTTTTTGGATGAACATGAAGTTAAGATGATGAGCCAGAGCTGCTGTTACTACTGTTGTGGTAAAAGCCTGAATCTGCCTCCCCAATGATAAATTAAGAGAAGCACACACAAAAGGAGGGAAAAAAACTGCAAAAGAAACAAGTTAGAAAATGCACCTTCTGTTTCTGTTCCTGACATTAATTTACAGCATTGTTGCTAGAGGAGACTGAGCATAGCACATGGTGACTCCAAGATTTGGCTTTTTCAAGCATTGAGCTGTTCAAAGCCATTGCTTTACTCTGCCCTCCTGTTCTAGTCTTATATCAGTGCTGCCAAAAAGAGTGATCAAACCAGCTAAGACAAACTTTTTGCAAAGGAAGAGAAGCAGAAAGAAAAACATGTTTGGGAAGAAAAAGGGCTTAAGTAAAAAGATGTGATGGCAGGAAGGGAACTTGTTTTCCAGCGGCTGCATTTGCTGAAGCTGGAAGAAGTCAGTATCAAGCACACACCCTTCTAGACACTGCTGTAGTCAGGGTGTTTCTTAGGACCAAGGAAGGAAGATCCGGTAAGATCACAGTGGATCTATTTGTTTACCACACGATCTTTTCATAGTCCTTGTGTTTGTACCTGGAGACCTTTGTAACTTTAATCTTCTCTGACTTGTATAGATAATACTATTTTACTGCCTGCTACTTCTGCTCATCACTGATGTTTCCTGGCTTTCTTTTCCCTGTCTGAGCTTCTCTCGGGGCATGTGCCTTTGAATGTCAGATAATCATATAATATGATCTGCTGTTCCTATTACAGTTTGAGAGCCAGGTGTAAGTCTTCAAATACTGTGATTTGCCATGCTAATGACTCTGTTTTCTTTAAAAAACCATTACACTTTTATTTGAGCTGGGATACAGGGTAAATTTCAGCTAGTCCTCAATCATTTTTTTTTTTCTTACCTTTTGAGGAAAACGTTGTAAGACAGTCGTAGAGTTGTTTGGTTTGAAGTGTTCTCTAAAGATCATCTAGTTTAAGCACACTGCCATGGCAGACACATCTTTCACTAGACCTCGTTTCTCATAGTCCTGTCCAACCTGACTTTGAACACTTCCAGTAATAGGGCATCCATGAGTTCTCTGAGCAGCCTGTTCCAGCATCTCACCATCCTCACTGAAAGCTTTGTGTTTATTTTGCTGCATCTCTTTCAGGACTGAGTGACCTCTCTACCCTTCTCTGTTCCCTGGTGTTCAAAAGAATTGGTCTGGCTGGGCTTTCACATGGGAGCCAAGCCCCATGTTTCTGCCAGCAGCAGATGCTCTCTTAACCTACATTTAATGCTATTTTCTGTCCTACAGTCTGCTTAGTAGTCCCCCTCTTTACCACCCAATTTCGGATTACCTATCTTTCATTCATGCCAACTGAGCTGGACTTCCGTACTTTGAATGACTTGGGGTATATTTTTCTGCCCTTCAGGCCAGGCCTTGGGGGAGGCCAAGACCCTTCACTCCCTTGGGCTTGTAGGCAAAACCAGCTGATTTTGTATTAAAAAAAATTAAAGAAAACCAAAGACTTTTTTTTTTTCAATTTTGTTCAGATTTCTTCTTTATTTTGACTGGAAATAAGAACTGTTTCATTGACATTAGATAGAAACACAAAGAAAATGTGTTTTTTNTGGGCTTGTAGGCAAAACCAGCTGATTTTGTATTAAAAAAAATTAAAGAAAACCAAAGACTTTTTTTTTTCAATTTTGTTCAGATTTCTTCTTTATTTTGACTGGAAATAAGAACTGTTTCATTGACATTAGATAGAAACACAAAGAAAATGTGTTTTTTCATTGTGGGTTTTTTTTTTTCTTACAGTCAGAAGAAAATAACATTATTATGGAAATGGAATTTTGAAGTAATGTAATTAATACAGATATTTTTCTGAAATACTTTGTTGGAATTCTGAAATAGTTTGCTGGAATACTGTGGCTTATAAAGGGTAAAGAAGCAATGGGAGCTATTGTGCCTTCAACCTACAAAACAAAAGGGTATTGGGGCCCAGCAGGGATTAATTGGTGGCTGAATGATGACTAAGAGCTATTTTGTAATTAGGTCTTCCACTGCCCTGCAAGAAGCAGTTTCTCCAATTCAGCTACATGAGTACATTTTGTCACCTATGAACTCTGTCAACAAGAGCAGCAGCAGACTGGAGGGAAGTAGAAGGTGCAGCTGTAGAGAGGCAGGAAACTGCTGGGTGGGAATCTGCAGTGATGACTTTGTTGGAGACAGATTGATGGTTCAGGAATGCACACCAAATAATTTTAGTGAATTGCAGTCTATGATGGAGGTGTGAAGAGAGTCAAGAAAAAGGAAGGTTGAAAAAATGTAGGCTATGCTGTGATGCAAATATGTTTTCATGATAATGTATCTCTACAGTTGTGGAACACTTGGGGAGGACATGGTGAGTGTGAAAGAGAAGTGAAACAGAAAAACTCTCAGAGCACTGCAGTAAGCGCTGAGTATTTTGTTTCACTTTTTCCTCCTGTTCTACTTTCCCTGCTTTTGTTTTCTTCCTAATTTGGTTATTGTTTTTCTCTTTGCTCTCTAATTTCATCACTTGTGTTCTTGTTGCTTGGCCTTCTTTGTGTGTCTCTATTAAAATCCAACACTTTTTTCTTTCTAATTAAAAAGGGGGTTTTTCTCTGTTACATTTTCCTTAGACAATGAAATTAAAGGCATTAAAATGTTTTTGGTGTATGAGAAAATTTATTTGAAATTTTGATCCTACAATATTTTTTAAAGTTCCAAATTGTTTTCTCCCTTGCTTATGAGTATATACATCATAGAGATAAAGGCACTTTATTTTCTTATCTCCTTCCTTCAAAAATCACTGAAATTTAAATGAAAGCAAAAATCTTTATGGATTTGTCTGTTAACAGCTCTTTTCTGCTTACATTTTACTTCCGTTTTCTTTCATTTTGCAGAGGTTATTTCTGATTTCTATTTCCTGTAAGACATTTTCAGTTTTTTGATCCCAGTGTGGAATCATCTCTATGAAAGGGACACCATTCTCAACCTCTGCTAAACCCTTGCAGTAACAACAGGGAGGAAAATAATATTCTGAGTTCATTCCAGTATTCACAAATTTATAGGTTTGTGTCTCAACCAAAATAGTGTCTGGAGTGGCACAGATATCCTGAAATGAACCGTGATGTATGGATCTGTTTAAATCACTGTATTGCTTCATTTTTTTTTTCTTTTTCTGCCTTTGTTTGTTTGCTTTTGTTTGTTTTTTTTTTTTTT
>NDXB01017273.1:36646-68911 GCA_002631895.1 Agapornis roseicollis | reverse complement strand
CTGAACCCAGGACATTATCCACCCCTTATTCCATACCATTCATGTCATGCTCAGATCCCACATGCTGAACCCAGGACAGGTTGTCAGATACTTCCCTCCGTCCAGCTATTCATAAACTGCCCAATGCGGAGTTTTAAGAAAAAAAAGTGGAGATTTTTGAAAGGGAGATGGGCTGGGAGGTGAGGGAGGAAGTGGGAAATACTGAGACTGCCTGACTTGAGGACCACAGCTGAGTCAAAGCACCTGCACCCACAAGCATCTCTCAGCTGCTCATGTGGGTGACTTACAGCGTACCCTCTTGGAGCCTGTGAGTTGTACAAACAAGACTCAGGACAAGACTGCAAACTTAACTTGTATGTCTGATGTGAACCAGCATTGAGCCAAACCTGTAAAGATGCACAGCTAGTTCACTACCTTACCCAACCAATTCCAAGCTATTTTCATTTTAACTCATCACTGAGAAGGTCTTGGGAGAAAAAAACTCTTGACTAAGTTATCTTTGCCTACTTTCTGTGGCTTTGGTACAAAATGGATTAATTAAAAAGGAGAGAAAATTAATCTGTTCTTTTCTCTCATCATGAGGACCACGTGCTGTGTAACGCAGAGAGAGAAAAGAAGTGCTGTAAGTAGTGGATTAGTTTATGTACTTCATGGGAAAAAATCGGCCAGGTCATTTCAAAGCACAACGTATGCCTACAGTACTTTAATGGGAAGAAGGAGGAAATAATAATAATTATATCTGAATTGGCTTAGGGCTAAATTCTGTAGATGAATATGGGTGTGACTGGGCAAAGTGTTGTCTTGATGTTAACCTGAAGGAAAAATTAACCTATCAAACACAGAGGCAGTTGCAAAAATTGTTATATGTGTGACTGTATATCCATGCAAGGATATCTGATCTTTTTATTTTCTTCACTGAATATGCAAATCGGCTTACTCGTTATTAGCCCGTGTAGCCCATATTCATATGAAAAAGCATGGTAATTTCAGTATTTCAGTTTTAGAGATCCGAAATGGCCAGTGTAAATGTTAGCGCAGAAAAGAAACAAAATAAATGAATGAATTGGGTGTTTGTGGATTTGGCTCTTAGATAAAAGGAAAAAGTGAGTAAGGATCAATGAAAGGAAAAACCAGTAAGCTTAACTTTGTCTATGGAGTTAGTGATACCTTTAAGGCAGACAGGATTATGTCATTGATCAAGGCTAACAGCCATGGTTATAAGGAGTAATTAATAAGTAATATTTTAAAGAGAGTTTATAATAGGAAGACTTTGATAACTGGGGCATTATTAACAAATTGAGGAAGGACTAAAGCATAAACAGAGTGGAGTCCTGTTGGTGGAAAAGAGAGCTCTGCTGCAGCTCTTGACTGCAGCAGTCCCGGGGTTACTGAGAAGCAGTCTTTTTTTTCCCAGCATCCAGAAATGTATGAGTTAAAAATTCTTTCTTGACCGACAAGGGTTCAGCTAAACAGATCAAAAAGAGAAGGAAAACCAAAACACAAGCTCAGAAGTTGCCTTTGCCTTGTACCAGGAGTCAGAAGGTGTCAAAAGATGTGTCATATCTTAAAAGGCTAAATGAAATGTTATAGTTCCCCAGTACATGAAGAAAGAAAAGCTTTATTGAAATAGTTCCTTTGTCGCATCCTATAAAAATATTATAAGGACAGTGTATATAAAAGAGTAAGGAAAACAGAGGTTACTGGAAATTCATGTAAAGGTGAGTTTCTCTGTTTTACAGCATAATGATAGAAAGCCATCACTTCCAATACTAACAGGAGTCTAATTATCCAGGATTTTTTTTTGTTACAGTTTCTGGACTTTTATGCTAAAACCCCATGTCAGTACTTGAAAACACACCGTTATGGATGTTACCAGAGTAGCTGGGTATTTCATCCATCTTTCCTAACTCAGATTAACAAACAAGAATATTCATATTTGAAGTCAAGGGACCAAGTTTTCTCTGATGGATTTTGACAGAGCGTCCACTAGTAGTGATGTACCAGCAGCTGCTCTTTCAATGGCACCACCCAAAGCACCCTCCCCTCTCATGGGATGCAGCTATGGCTGCAGAGCTGTGTGGGTGCTCATCTGCATTGGGGCTTGCACTGCTGATTCTGGACTGGTTTTCTGTCAAGCCAGACCTTGAAAAAGGTTGGCTCTGGCATGAGAATCCTTCTGCCAGCTGCAAAAAGGTGAGGTTTCATTAGTTCCAGCAGTTCATCTTTTGGTCCTGCTTGCTGAGCTGGTTCCTTCCAGGTGTCAGGTCTGGATGAAAGTGGTTGATGGAGTTTGCCTGTACAACACTTCTGTAAATCCTGGAAATTTTCTTACTCCACTCCTTGACCCACCGGAAGTACATAGGTAGGGCTGAGAGAGCTGAATGAAACTACCTTCAGTGCTTCTTTAGAGGGCAAGCACCAATAACGTTTTCTACTGAAGCACAAGTTAATGTGTGGGCTGGACCATCAATACACAAAGTTACCCTCAATTGATTTGAACCTTAGTGAAACTTTGAACGTGTGGCAAAAAGGTAAGTAGGAACCATTTAATCCTAAATATCCCAGTTGAGTCTAAGCCTTACTTCAAGAGGGTTTTGGATGCTACTGTCGAGACCAGATTTGCTGAAGAACTGTAGTATTCTCCCTGAAAGTCATAGTGAGATGAAAACTGATGGAGTATGGTTGTGTTTCTGAGCCTGTTCAGAGCTGCAGTAATGCTGGTGAGGAGAACGGTCTTCACCTTCGTACATACTGCAACAGCCTCTCCCCCACCAGCAGTCTCTGCAGACATGGTGCACAATCGGAGCTGGGTGGATTATGAGACTTAAGGTGTTTCTTAGAAAAAGTCCAAGATTGCTACTAGAAGGATATACAGAATTTGTAAGCTGCAGCAGCCCAAGTTTAGATTTAATGCACATACAGTAAGGGTTTTGGAGAGTTAGGAGATGGGCATCCTCAAGAATCCCAACTCAGATAAAGAACAGACCCCTTACTTGACCTATGACCAGGTTGAAAATTGTTCAGGAAGAAATTCTGCCTTCGAATTGTTCATGGCTTTTTGCATCACTTACTGATACTAGTGCAAATCGGTCATAAGTCACTTCTGACCAGAAGTCACTTCTGATACCAGCTGTGCACCAGAGAAATGACTTTGCAATCCATTGGAGACCTTGTCCCATTGACCTGTCTAGGAGTTATGTGCCTGTAACTGGGACTGTTGCTGACCCCAGGTACCCTGATGGACCATCCATTTTCTCCACTGGCTGCTATGCTTTGTTAGTTTTTGCAGTGAGACTAGAAAACAGAACAGGCCACTATAAAGCCTTATTCAAAACGCTGTGTTTCTCTTCTTTGTCTCAGCGCTGCAAGCTCTTCTTTTTTCCAGACAAGGAAATACTGCTACAGTGCATAAGTGAAACCATGTATTTCTGCTATTTTTATGCTACAAATATGTACTCTGAGAATAATTGCTACATGTCCTTCTCTGAGCTGAAAACCAAGTAAAAGCAAACCTTAACCATAGTGCTGATAAATAACTATCTGTGATTTCTGTTAACAAAGCTTTTTTTTCTTTCTTTTTCACGCACAGTGGAGAAGCAGCAGACTGAGAGTGTTGTTAGCAATATATTGTCTTCTCACTATTGTTGGAGTGGCATATCATCACCTCATTTTATTTCTTCCATCTGTTTCATGCCAGGTTTGCTATAATGGTACTTTGAGAATACTGCGTTCTTTTGTTTGCATTGATACAGAAATAAATATAAAATGTTTTTGAAGGCACCATAAGGATGGACAGTTTGATGGGATTATGGGTAAAAGCAAGGAAGCCATGAACAGAGACACAGACTGCTACATGATACAGAATCCGTAGAAGAAATGAGTTAAGAGGTTATTAAACGGAGAAGGAGGAGAAAGATGTTCTTGTGAGGAAGGCACTGAATTGATACTGAAGAAGTCTGGCCTTTGTTTCTGGATGCATTATTGGATTCCTTTGTGACCTGTGACAAGTCACTTAATCTCTCATTGCCTCAGTTCTTCTTCAGTAAAATGGAAGTAAATAAAATCCACTCAAAAGTTATGAAATGCTCAGCTGCTAATGTGATGAGCACAGGGGAAAATTAGTAAATCAATGAATACTAACTCTCTGCTTGTGATGAGTTTAGCAAGTCATTTCTCTGGCTAGTGAACCTGATATGAAGAAAAACACTGACTATCAGCGAAACATCAATGACCAGTGTGTGAAGTCATAAGAAGGTCTGAGGTACTTGTAATAAAAATATGTCAGGAAAAAAAACACAAATAACCCCCCTTTTTTCTTCTTACATCAAGGAAGAAAAGACCCAACAGAGGGAACGATAGATATCCCCTAACTGCATAAAATGAGCATTTGGATAGAGGAAATGTACAACTTTTCTATTACTGGGAAACTTTTAAATATTAAAACATATTTTAATATAAGCTTGACTTAATGTAAGCTTGACTTTTCACTGCTGGGTACCTTTCACAGTCAGTTACATCCACTAATAGTGAGAATCAAATGCTTCATATATAGCTGGTTGTATTTATATTCCCCTTGCACCTGCATAAATGACCACACAAGGCTGTAGGTGTGGAGAATCCATTTCCCATAGATTTCCAGCATATCACAACCTGAGAATGTTGCTTTATTCTTCAGAACCATGTTTGTTACCAAAGCTACAGAGATATGAGGTAAATGCTATCAGTGAATCACGCCCAGAAAGCTTCCTAATCCTAGATAACTACTGGGTGATGCTGTATGTGTTTGGAACTGATAAGGAAATCTTTTAAATTTCCTATTATCTTTGATTAGATATGGGTTTCATTTTTGATTTACTGTTAGGCACCTACTGTGAGGAACAAAGGAAGTGTCACATATAACAGAGAGATAATTGTTTTAAAAAGTGAGATCCCTAAGAGAATAAAAAGCAGGTTGTTGAATTTCTTCTCATTTTATTGATTATCTTTTCACTATGATTACCCATCTGCGGAAACATATGCTTTCAAAGGAGATAATCTTATCTGTGAGATGACTAGCATGCATCTAAATTTTCCATTGTTACATGCCAGTGACATGTCTTTGAACCAGACCCTTCTCTTGAACGTGTCAAACACCAATGACACCGAATAGCTTTTAAGATGAGGACAAGCAGTTTTCTTTGAATCACTGTGTTCTTCCTTCGTGGCTCACGTGTTTGAAATTTATTTGTAGGCAGATGCTGACAATTTCCTGAAGACACTTCATGGTTCATTACCTCCCTTTATGATAGCAGCAAAATAAATTGCTGTAAAGTCAGTTAATGTGATAGAAAATGTTCAAATTTGCAATAATAATAATAATAAAATCTCAATTCTGCTTTCTAAACTCTTCCAAAATACTTTCCAAATTCCCTCCCCTTTTGCATCTGTACGCAGATAGTGGGTATCACTTTGTGCTAAGTAGAATAAAGGTTACCTCTGCAAAGCAAATACCTCTGGTTTATGGTGCAGCCTAAAGAGATTCTTCAAGAAAAACAATGTTCATAATTCAAGATGAGCAGAGGAGAAACAAGGAATGGGGCTTATTCTTCTGCTATGTGTTGCTTGCTAGGCCCCTAACAGGAGCTGGAATTGCAGCATAAAATGGAATATTGGTTAAAAACATGCTCACATTTTTCCTAGGTAGGAATGGATGTAGATCATATAATAAGCATATAGATACTGTATATATTCCAGTAATCATAAAATGAATACAGCAGGGGTACAGTAAGCAGGATTTTCCAAATTCCAGTGTCTTTGCCATACTTAATAGTAATACTGTGTGGAAGTAGCTAAGCTGGTTTAGATTCTCCTGAGCGACTTGGTGGCCAGGTTTCCAAAGAAGCTTTAACTGAGCCGACTCTCATGTTCATAGGGAAATAGTAACAAGAGTGCTTTGGGGCTCACTCCTGCCATTCAGGAGGGGGATTTTCTCCACTGCTAAGCTCGGATTCTGGTCTGTGTTGGCACTGCCCTTGTGTATTATCACAGCTCATAGATCTCAAAAGGGCAAAATGCAAGAAGGTGGGGAAAAAAAAAAAAAGAAGCTGCAAGGGGGGGAAAGGGAGTGTGAACTAAAACAAATTCTCTTGATCAGCATAGGAGATGCTGCACAAATAAAAGGGTGAAGGTGGTATAGCCAAATGTCACCTGACCCNAAAAGGGCAAAATGCAAGAAGGGGGGGAAAAAAAAAAAAAGAAGCTGCAAGGGGGGGAAAGGGAGTGTGAACTAAAACAAATTCTCTTGATCAGCATAGGAGATGCTGCACAAATAAAAGGGTGAAGGTGGTATAGCCAAATGTCACCTGACCCAAGACAGGAAAATGCTTTTGACAAATCAGTGCTAAAGAGCTTGAGTGGGGGTCAAACAGATGATATCCCTCTATTTTGAATGATAAAGAGACAGATTCTGTCAGTAACAGTGGCTGCACCCAGAGCAGGCAGGTGGCTATGAGCTCCGTAATGTATGTTTGTGTCAATAAAGCATGCAGGTAGCAAATCATAATCTCATAGCAAGCAAATCATTCCAAAGAGGAGATTTGCATCTTAAAAGCATGCCCTAAGCCAGAAGATAAGTCTTCCAAAGCCTGTATTTACCACATGTAGCACATGTTTAAATGGGGTTGATGTGATTTCACTTACAGTTGAAGCTAATAACCTCAGCTCAAACTCCATGGGTACGCAGAGAGGAGCAGTGCTCCAAAGTGTGTGCCACTGGACAGACTAACCAGATGGAAGAAAGAAATAGGGTTTCTGGGGATCTTATGATAAAAGGGCTTGTATCCTGTTTCTTAATTTTCCATTAAGCCTGATCAGTAAGTAAAGGAATAGAATTGCAATGCAGACCTGTAAGTTCATTGCTGAGATGAAAGAAAACACTCAGCATGAAGGCACAAAATCACAAGAAAGAAAGACAGGGAAGTAAAAGAGGAGGCAAAAGGCAAAACTTCAGTAGAAAAATCCAAGGCACTGGAATGGCTGATTTCAGCTTCAGAGAGTTGCCCTGAGCATACATTAAACTGGGTTCAGCTGCTCTATGTACCATCAAATATTTCATATTAATAATTAACAAGTCACTGGCTGTCAGAGCAAGATTCAAATGGATGGAAGGGGAGTTTGGGTCACCTTCCCTAGGACTCAGAGTCTTAATGAAGGGATAGCTTTACTGCACTGTTGAGGAATGATGATATACTAGGCAGAAGGATTAAGGGATATACATCCTGAAGGCTCCCTCCATGCTCATTCCCTCATAGGAGAGTATTTCATTTCCTCTTTTTATTCTTCTGCTTGATACACAACCAATGTGTACACATAAAGGGCTTGATCTTGCTTGCCAATGTGTGATGTACCCCAGTGTATATGCTTGTACAAATTAGCTTGCATACATGCAAAATCAACAGCAAAGGTGCTGTGTATCAGGGACATGACTGCATTCAATGAGTGCTATAAATTAGAGTACTTGGTGTGTCTTTGTTGGACGCATTCTCATTTATCAAGGTGATTTTTAAACACTTGCTTAGTTCCCATGCATGAGAAATGGGAATTCACTGAAATCTCTTGCAATGCCTTGTTCTGGCTTTAGATTTTCTCCCCAGCACTCCTGTTCACCTTCAAACCTACTTGAATATGAACATAAACGATAGAGTACAAGGCACTGGGTTTATTACCTTTCCGTCAATCACTGGTGGGCTTTTGCTGCTCATGCCATCACATGAACAGCTTGAAATGGCATAGTCAAACCCCAAGTTTTCTTCGTTACTCTCATGAAGTGGAGAATGAGTTCAAAGAGACACCAGAAGGCCTTGACAGCCTTGGCTGCAGGAGCACTGGTGACCACAACTCAAGAGAATAGCCCCACGGGAAGCAGCAGGCAGGATTTAAGAGAGAAACTGAGGAAACAACAGACTCTTCAAGATCAGTTGGAAAATGTTTATGGAGTCAGCTGCCATTTGTACTTCTGGCCTGGGATGAAAAATAAGCATAAAAGGTGTGCAGAATTACCTTTTTTCTAGTCCTACAGAAGGACAGACAGACGCAGTGACAAACTCTGAAAGCTCAGAAGTAAAAGTGGCACATTTCGAAGAGCTAATTACAATTTCTTTCCCTTGGAGATTAATCCAGTGACTGTAATTAAGCTCCCTCTATTTTTGAGATCTTGGCAAGATCTAAGAAATATGCGAGTGAGCAAGAGAGTGCCCTTGCTAGCCAAGCAGATTTTTTCACTAAGCTCTATCAGCCCTAATTAATAGACCTTTGTGTAAGACCAACGAGAAAACAGATTTCCAATAGGGCTGAATCAAATGGCCTTGGCTACCTCTGCACACACAGTTTGTTAGAAGCCAGGCCACAGCCAGGATTTACACATTCAGAAGATGAAAAGGAGTCGCAGGGGGGAAGCAGGATGAACAAGCTCCCCCCGCCCCATCTCCTTCTTCTCCTTTGCTGCTGCTTTGTTCTGTTTGTAATCTTACCAGATGGCTAAAGCAGCCTAGAGAAGAGATTGCCTGAAACAGGCAGGTGATGAGGCCAGCAGCAGGGACTCCAGCAGTGATTGGAGAAACTGATACAGCTCTCTAATCCTTGCTGCTAACAAAGTGCTTTGTTATTCTTCTTTTGCTCATGGCTGCATTGCGTTTTGTGCCTTTCTGAGGGCCAGGAAGGATGCTAAAAGCCAGATCCTCAGCTGGCACAAGTGAGGATAGTATCACTAACGTCTCTAGTGCATGGCTGATCTGTGCTAACAGCAGCTTTAGCCCTTAATTGATGCACAACCCAGCTCTGCTCTTCTCTTTATGGCTTCTCCTGTGAGTATGCTGGCATGCCACTCTCAGAGCAGGGAAGACCTAGCCCTTTCCCACAGCATTACCTGGCAGACAGCATGTTTTGCTTTCCACCCACACCAGGGTAATGCTACGGGCAAACAGTGGTGCAACAGAGACTGAACTGGGTCATGGAGAGCATTCAGAGACTCCCAGAAATCTCTAGAGAGGATACTGACTGTGCCAACACCACCCTCAAGAGCAGACTTGATTATTTTCCATACTGCAAGTCTGTAAGTGCAGACCCTGCCTGGGTTCAAGGTGTGCTCTCCACAGCAGCTGTGGGGACCACGCTTGCCTGAGCTTGCTTTGTGGGCTAGGATGCTCCCAGGTGCATTGCAACAGGCCAAGGGCAAGCTATTTGCAAGGTAGCTGTATTGACTGAAAGTGGGTGGGACGTGGGGCAAAATATGCTCACAGACACTCTGGGGTTGGTTTTCAAAGCCACCAGGTTTGTTCATGTTCAGTGATCCTTTGTAATACAGATCAAAACCATGGTGCTGCCAGGAAAGGTTGAAGCAGCTCATTCTCCATTTCCATACAGCTCCCAGCAATTCAGTGTGAAGGATTAGTCTTTAGGACAAACTGTTGGGTATTTAATTCCATGCAATATATATTCTGAGCTTAGCTTCATAAACATTAATAGTGAAAATCCTGTTGACTTGAATGGGAGCAGAATCGGGTCCTGTTACTGCACTGCTTTAGCTGTAAGAGCAGAACATGGCTCACAGAGGTTTACAGTTACTGTACAGTCAAAGACCCAACTCTGTCAGTTCTTCAGTTTGTGGATTGTAACAACATAAATTAGCGTACATTTGAAGTTCTAGTATTCACCCACAATGAACTAAACAACAACAGAAAGTTTGTCTTTGTAGTTGAAAAAATAAACTGAAAGCCACAGAACAAAAGTTGAAATACCATAGAAATAAGGTAGGAATATTTTTCATAGCTGATCTATATGCAGTATAAATATATTTTGTCTAAATTTTTTCTTTCTGGAGAATTAAACATTGAATAAAAAATGAAGGCAAAATGTTCTACTATTTTTCTTCTTAATCCTTATTATAATTATTGTTTAATCCTTTTAAAACCTTCTTTTTAATAGGGCCTTAATAGTATCAATTTCTCACTCTATATTGTCAAACACTGCTAAGACTTTTAGTATCTCTTTTGGAAGTAGAAGCGCTTCTACTAGAAAAGTGGAAGTGTTTATTTGAGCTGGTAACTCTTGAAAAAAGATAAAGTTTGAACACAGACGTCTCATATAGGAGGTTTTTGTCTGGGAGTTTGAGAGCTTTCTTCTACAAATGCAGTGATTGGGATGGGAAGAGCTTTAGCAGTTCTTTTGACCTCTACTATTTGCTTCTTTACCAATGATCTCCTTGTAGTGGAAGCTGGGAGACCTTCCATAGAGGAGAGTTAAAGGTCTTAAGATAAAGCTGATCATCTTCCAAAAGGTCAGAAATAAGAAAGCTTTTCTGAAAAGTTTCCTTGATCTGGCCAGTACTGTAGCAAAACTCTCAAGCTTTGGCACTGGAGTTGCCCACAGAACACAAGAAACAAAGAAAAAGGTACTTTGTCATGACCAGAAGCAGAAGAGCTGGAATGTTATAATCACATCTAGAGATATCAAATCACCACCACATGCTGAATCAGACATCTTGAACTTGCAAGGACCAACTGGAACTGACACACAAATGGTGGTGTAGGAAACAGGGAAATGCTGTTCTTCTCTATCCAGCCAGACCTCAGAAAATCCCATGCAGGCCTTGCAGCTGGTCCCAGTCAAGACAGACAATGCAGACGGCTTTCTCTGCAATGCCAACCCAGAGAGGCTGGCACTGCACATGGCTCATGGAGGCACAGCTGGATCCCACAGGAGTTTTCTGCTTTTCAGAAGTAAATACAGAAGTATTGCTTTTCAGAAGTAAATAAAGGACACTCATGTGGGGCACCCCAGACTGGTATATTTGGTGGGGATCTAGACAGGTGACATGAGTTTCACCTAAGGCATTGTCTATTAAAGACATTGCTACTTTTTAGGCTGTTAAGGACTGTGACCAGGCTCTCTGAAAGGTGGTAGACTACACTTTCAAGTGGTGAATTAAAGAGATGCTGGTGTTGGTGAGCATTCATTAAAGTGCATCTAATCATACATGCTCTTAATCTTTCTACATAATGTGCAGTAAAACTGCATTATCCTGCACACCTTTCTCTTGGGATGCACTGGCTAAACTCCTCTGGCCAGTAGCAACATTTCCTGGGTTTCCAGAAATGACGAATGATTTCTTAATGCAGAAGTGCCATGGCATTACTGCAGTCACAAAAGCAGATTAAATTAGTATTGACCTCCGTGCTGCAGTAGCCATGCGGGTATCAGTAGAACATATGACAACTCCGCATACTGGTTCTTATTCCGCTTGAGGAAGATGAGATCATCGCTGACCTAAAAATTGGCAGCTGCCTCTGCACCAGTGAGAGCAGCCTGGTTTCACTGACCTTGTAAGAAAGTACCAACATCTATCACATATATTTGGAACTTCAAAGGGAAGAGTTTTGCAAAAACTCAGACCTTTTGCTGACATAACAGATTTGCACTGTGGGAATCATTACGTCAAACTGAGGATTATTTCATGCTATCCTACTGGCGTCCCTCAGCCCTGGTTCTGCAGTCACACAGGGAAGTTGTGCTGCCAGAAAGATTTCCAGGCTGAAAGAATGGATGGACAGTGAAGCTAACAACTGTAAATAATGCACAGTCATGTGGAGAGCTAAAGGAATCGCTCACATAGCTTGGGATTAAATGGGCAAAAGCAATAAGAAGGTATTTTTGTCGTATTAGGAATAAAAAGTTTGTGGGTTAGGTAAGGGCCCACTGCTGCTTGCAAATGGTGGGTGTGTAAATTGGATCTTGAAAAGGCAGACACTTTCAAAGAGGTTTTTGTGCTGTAGGTGAGGTGGAGCGGGAGGATATGACCAGCTCAAACAAAGTTATAGCCAGAAGTTGAAACTCTTATGTACAGAAAAAAAAGTGCACGAAGCAGCATCTGCTAAAGATCAAAATTTTCAAGTCAGCCTGTTCAGATGATGCATAGCCAAGAGGCTGAAAGGAATGAGCCAGGGTGCTCAGAGCTTGAAAAAAACCTCATACTTAGGCAAAGAGTGAGCAGTGTCATTCAGGGAAATATAAGACCCTGATGAAGATCTTGGTCAAAATAATAGAACAGTGGTATCAGGACTCTACAAACAATTCTAGTTGCATCTAGAATTCTAGCAGTTGTCAGTCAGTATGGTTTCAGTGATGGTGTATCTCATCATACAAACCTGTTGCCCTTTTTTGAGAGGATTACTGCCCTGCAGATCTGCCTCGGTATATGCACTTCTACTTCTCAAAGCCATTTGGCTTAATACCGCATTATCTTTTGATTGAAAAACTTGCACAGAATGAGGAGCAATTTCTTGGAAAGTAGTACTGAACAGAAGGACAGAGGGGTCATTGCGAATAATTATCCAACCACAAGCACTTAACGCAATGCCATGGGAAAAATTGGCCAATGCAGCCCATAGATGTATATTAAGGGAATATGAAGTAAAAGGAGGAAAGTGATTTTGAATTAATGACTGCTATTACGATACTTTGTCCACTTCTCATTTTCATGCTTCAAGAAAGATGTGAAATACTGCTGAAAGTACAGCTACAAAAATGACCCAAGAGCTGGAAGTCAAGCCCTAAAAATAAGGTTTACGCAGTCTGAGAGGTGACTTGATCTGTGTTTATAGATATTTACACATAGATATGAGATCTAGGGCAATGTTTTAATGCCACGTGTAAAAATGTAACAAGATCTAACATCTGTAAGCTGAAGTTAAATTAATTCAACCTTGAAATAAAACCAGTTTCCTAGCAGTGGTGGTAAATGAATATTGAAATAGCTTACCACAATGGTGGTAGGCTTGACATTGCTTCACGTTTTTAGGATGAGATCAGTAGCTTTCCATGCAAGCAAGCCAAGGCTCAGTTCTATGCTATAACTATGCTGATGCAGCCAAGGCCTTGCAAATACCCTGCTACCTGTGGCCCTTTGTGGTCCCACAGCTCCCTGCACTGCTGCCAAGTGGGATTTGCTGATCTGGCCTTGCAGTGACCTGGCTGGGGCAGAAAGACAGAAGGAAACTAACACCAAAAGACAAGGTGAGATGCTGCTTGCCGGTTCAGCTCCTGCACTGGAGGACCCTGGCTTCGTGTGAATGCCAGAGCACTGGACGAAAGAGGACGCAAGTAACTCACAGGGATGATGATGAGGTGGAAGACCACTCACTCATTTTGGCAATGGTTTGCCTTAGGTATGATGTCAGGTTATGCTCAAAACTCACATGAGTTCACCCATGCCAGCTACTACCCTCAGAAGAAGATCTTAACATCACAGGGAAGATTTTCAAGGCCAACAGTTTGAGGAAGGTTGAAAACAACTGGAGTAGGTGATACCATCCTGTCCTTCCCAGTTCGACTTGGCATGCTTCTGTGGTAATGATGGAAAAACATCAGCCAACAAAAGGATGATGCAGATGAAGGATGGGAGCAGAGGCAACAACACATTATGTTCGTGTCACATCATATATTAAAGTGTTTAGCTCCAGCTTCTGGAAATGGTAGATTAAGATATAAGATTTAGATTATAAAATATAAGATTTGTCCCAGTCTTTGTTGACTGGCATGTTGTGGACAGTGCAGACTGAGCTAACGTGCGTTCCTTGGGGAGGATCTGTTTTCTTCCGTTATTTCTGGGTTTTGATAGTGTTTATATTCCATACATAATAAAAAAACCATACTCTAAACTAAAGCAACTGTTATAACAGTTCATTATGCAAATGACCTGTATTTTTGCAGACAGCATTCTCCAATCCTAAAATGGCAGATTATTGATACCAAGTTTTTAAAGAAGAAAATAGAACCCCAGATTAACATGTACAAACAATGTGGTATCATTATTTAAAAAGCACTACGGTGTTAAAATCAAAAATAGCAATCATTTTGTCCAGTCACCAAGTTCAGGATCGATCATGTCTTTGGACAACTCATGTAAAACACTTTTTCTTCCGCTGTTCAAGGAGTGTGTGTGTGTGTTGAGTGTAGGTCAAGAGTCAAGGTCATACATCTATTATGTAGTCATACAGATTCAGAGGTCAGAGAGGACCTAATGCTCCTAGTAGACATACAGGCTATCAGACATAGCCACAGCTGGATCTGCCCTGTTTGTCAGCAGTTCTTATATATACATAAACACAGAAAGACACCTGGCTCTGAGACATTTTTCTTTTGGGATCGTAGATTTATATTAAAGTACTTTTATTATAGTCTGTTTCTTTTGGCTTGAAAATACCAGAGTATAATTTAATCCTCCCCTCTTACTGCCTCTGTTTTCTGTTCCTCCCCTGAAGAGAAGGAGCTTGCCAGAGTAGTAGCGGCCAGAAGATGCCCTGAGGAAAGCATGGTCCCCCATAAATAGGAAATGAAACAGAAAGCTGCAATCATGAAAGAAGGGGCTAGGAAGGATTTTAATAACATTCTTCAAAAGATGTCTTGTGAACACTCACCACAATTTAATCCTCAAGCGTTTAAGTGCTCCTGAAACATTACATCTTCTAGAGGGGAGAAAAAACCACCTTTATTCTCTAGTGTTTCTAAGCTGGGTGATTTTTTAACAGTACATTTTCTCATAAAGCTATTATACAAGAAAGGGAAAACAGTCCACACCCTTTGCAAAAGGTTCACACCAACACCATTCCTGTGCTGCTTACAGTTGTTGTTTGTGTTCCCTTCCTAAAGCTAGTCAGAACAGCCCTTGGGCACTGACTTCTCTTGTCCAAAGGGCTGACTGGGATACTGGTACAAGGCAAGCACTGCAGATTTAGCTGGTTTACCATTTGCTGGTAAAGCTGCACAGCTGCATTATGCCTCTGGATATGACCAGACTTGCTGAGTAAGGGCTTATTGTCTGAAAAATTAACTTCTAACCTTGAGCTTGCTGCTCTTCCAAGGACACACATGCTGGATTTGAGGTGGGGGTAGCCAGTGGGCTATGGTGTCTTTCCCAGCCCTGAGGTGGCCTGGGATCTGCAGCCAGAATTGTCCTGGGAGCTGGGCTCTGGGGTCCTCTGGACTCCAGCCCTGCAATGCTGGGCACTTCAGGAAAGGAAAGTCCTGCAAGAAAGGCACACTTTAAAATATCCAAGTGAAGAAAGACACTGCAGTGCAGGAAGCAAGCATGTACTGGTCAAGGAATTAGATTACTCAAGGTGGTGACTCACCCAGTAACTATTCAGTGTTTGTGGTTAAAAGAGAAACCTTTGCCAGAGAATGAGTAAAACCCATTGGCACGGGCTCCAAAGGAATCATGACTGGGCCTAAATGACTGTGTACGCAAGTGAGTTATTTTTCCACCCCTTTCCTCTGAAGCAAGGCAGAGGATAAAAAAAACACACCGTCCCTGTTTACGTAGGTTATTACAGCACTGGAGTTGCCTCAGGGGGCCTTTCCAGCAGCCGCTGTCGCCGGGGCCAGGTTCAGGTTTACGTTTCCCTGTTCAGGCTGGGCTGTGATTTTTGTGTTCATTTTAAAGGCTTGAGTTGGCAGTGTACAGCTAGCTCCGGGGCATTCATTCCTGCTTCGCTGAATGGTATATAAGAGGAGAAAGAACAAATTCCAGGATCTCACAGTTTTGCCACAGAAATGAAAAACAGAATGACCGGCTTTCACAGGCTACACGGTGGTAATCTGGGACTAATCTCAGCTCAATCACTGCAAGCTGTCGAGTCTGGCCGTGGCTTGTTGCTCAGCATCTGGCAGGATCAAACCAAAGTCATCTCAAGTTAACTCGGAGAAAGTGCCACTAATGCATGTAGAAAGCAAGGAGGACATGGCGTGATCAAGAGATAATTGAGATGCTTATTTTTCTTCTGATCTCCAAAATTGTTTTCATGTTACCGTTTTCTTTGTTGAATGCCGAGATCCGCAATGCCCTGAGGTTTTTTTTGCTCCTTGCAGCCTAGCAAACCGTATTCACTGTCTTTGTCAAAGGTCAGTGAAATATTTCAGTGGCACAGGCTGTCAGCAAACATGCTTAGAAGAACTTGAGAGTATTTGGTTGGTTTTGTCAGTTTCTTGTGGCTGCAAGGGAGCTATGCAATCAGGGAATAGCCTGGCATGCACAGATGTGTATTTCCCTCCAGTAAAGGTCGAAGCACAGCCCTGGCATCATTCAGAAAAGCCTTCCCACACCTGCTTTTCATTTCCTTTTGCTATTTCTGGTAATGAAAATTGGAAGTGTTGCTGTAGATTTGGGGTGTAGAAGGCCTTCTACACATTTTTCTTAAAGGCAAGCCTGGGATTAAATGAATGTTTAAGACTCAAAAACATGAAACCAGAGAATTTCTGGAAGGAGGAGAAGAACAGGGGAAAAAGCTTGCTTTCGGTTATTATTTTTTACTACTGATCCAGCTGGGAAGCTCAAGTTGCCTTTTGTCCTTTTCAAACCTCAGCTGGTTTTGCACCAGAAAATCCACTGTTTGCTGGAGCTGCCCCTTCCTAGGGTTTAACATGGAAACAACAGAACTGCAGTCTGTTTTACAACAAGCCATTGAGCTTCCTGTAGAAACAAATTCCTTTCCAGCACTTTCTTCCCCTGCTTGCCAGTCAGCCTTTTGTTCTCTGTCTTTTCAAAGCTTGGCTGTGCAGCCTGAAGGAAAGGGGCTAGCCTAGCCAAATGCACACTTTCGCTGCTCCTCCCCACCCCGACTGCTACTGAGACAGCCCCCAGTATACTCTGGCAGCAGTCAGGGTGCTCTGATTCCTCTGGGAGATCCCTGTTCATGTCTCCCAGTCCCCTATCCTCACTTGGCTTCAGCAGACTTTTGGGTGTGTTCTGTTTTTCTGGGTGGGATTTCTCAGCCCCCTGAGGGAGAGCAGCACCAAATTCCCAGCAGCCCTGGCAAAAGAAGCTACTGTCTTAATGGCTTAATGAACAGTGTTAATGAATGAATGAATGAATGGCTTAATGAACAGTGCAGGTGAAGCCCTCAGAACAATGCTGTGTGTGAATTTATATCTTACCTGAGCACCTGGGGTATTTCCCCAGAACACACAAAGCCCATTTGGAAAAACCACTTGCTGGGCAAGTTTTGGAAGCCAGCTCCAGGCGAGAATCCTGAATGGAGCAGAGGACATCGCTGTGTTCAAGGCGCCTTGCCTAGTTTGTTCTGGGTGCTAGTGGCCACCCACTGTCACAGGGCTGGTTGCTCGTTCCCCACTCACCTTGCCAACTTCCCAAGAACCCGCTGCTAGGCTTTTCATCCTCTGTGTGCAGCCTGTGGGTGAAAATGGATTTCTGCCCCGGGGCTGCGTTTTCTCCTGATCTGAACCACTAAGTCAAGCAGCGCTGAGCCAGGAGGAGATTTAGCCTCGGGTGCACTGGCGCCCTCAGGCATGTTTGCAGATCTCATCCTGTGACTCCAGCCTCCTCTCTTCCTGACAATACTTTTGCTGCTCCAGGGTTTTTGGTCAAATGGTAGTGATGTGATGATGTCTGTGTCCACAGGTGCCTTTTTGAATACATGTAAACATACAGGTTTGAGTGTTTCACTTTGAGATATAGATGAGATGATCTCCAGAGGCCCCTGCCTACCTCAGCACTTCTGTGTGATTTGGGGTGTGGAATTTTATATAGGGAGTGACAATCCTGCTTTTCCTGCTCCCTCCACTTTTAAATCCCTTTTGAAGCCTCTCTATGCTTTTGCACTCCATTAAGGTTATTAGCAGACACTTAGGAAGAGTGTAGTTTGGCCCACCCACTCTGAAAGCATCTCATTTAAATGGGAACTTTATAGGCAGGTCTCAAACCCCGCAGGTCAGTTTAGCGTTTTCCAGAAACTGCGCATTCCCTTTTAGCATTCATAAAGCAGGCTGACTCCATCACTCTATCTCACAGCTTGGGAAGAGAATCTCTGCTTGCCAATATCCTTATTTTAACATGTAGGACAGAATCCCAATTGCTGTATGAAAAGAATGAAACCAAAGAAGACTGGCCTTGAAAAAATGAGCAGGATCTGGTCCTGAGTTCAGCGCAGCGCTGCGCTTAGCTCCAGGGAAAGCAAGAAGGATGCAGAAAAGTGATCTCCACTGAGGCATTCCTTTACTACAGGTTTTGTATCTCATCTTTATTCTCTGTCAGGGTTTCTCCACCTTCTTTAAACCACAATGGATCTTGTGTGCTCCTTTGAAAGAAGCATTCGATTGTTAATCGGTATGTGTCATGCATAAAGAAATGCAATAGCCAAAGCTTTTGACTTTGGCAGGCTCAAATTGTCCCAGTTTACCCATGGCCTCTTTTTTATTCTTTCTTTTATTTTTTTTTTTTTTATTTTGTAATATATGCTGAAAGTGCTCTAGCATCCCCCATCACCGTAAGGATTCAGACTTTAAACAACAACTCCATCCTTTCTGCCTTTGGCACTATTTGCTGATTAACCATCTGCTGTCATCAAAGTCCTGGTGAAGAAACGTGTGCTCTGCAGAGCTGAGTGAGTGGCATTTGGCAATACCAAAGTGCAGAAATACCCAAAGCAGTGTCCATGCAAAGGCCAGAGCCTCAGGCACCACATCTATTGCAGAATGGGCAAAGAGCTGAGGAAGGCACCAAGAACCCTGGGTGCTGTGAAGGGCTCTACTGACAGCTGTCACCACTGTCCACCTCGACTGTGCTTCTTAGACGCAGTGTTTCCTCATGGGGTATCCCATTGCTTTGGTTCAAACTTCCTTAACTATTACTGGGATATTACATCAGCTTCTGTGTCCAGCCTTTCAAATAGATAACACTTGCAGGAAACAATAATATGTGAGTATAAATGATGTGCTATCTGCCCTAAATTTTTAGGAAGAAAGATCACATTTAGGAAGAAAGAACAATCAAGAGCAGCACTTGGTTAAGAACACTCATTTGTGCCAGTGAAGAAGCACATGTGCCATATTTGAAAGAGAGCTGACCTCCTGCAGCAGAGTGTTGATGCTCCTTTGCTTCAGGTGCTTGTTGGTCTTCATTTGCCACTCTTAACTCATTATTTTTTAGGAGAAAATAGCTGCCATTTGGCCTACTTTAGGCAGAATAATAATGACAACAGCAGATCTGGTGGACCATAATAACACATTGTATAAAGACCTTCTCTGTATCAGAAGAGACCCTAACAAAGAACATATACTCTCTCATTTTTCTGGTTATGTATCACATGCTCAAATTCCAGTAGTGGATCTGTGGATGAGAGATATGGATGTTTCACTTGGGCACCCACAAATAAGGAGTGGGGACACTGGCCTGTGCCTCTCTGGCAAGGTGCAGAGAACACCAAAGCCTCCAGACTGTGGCTGGGCAATTCCTTTTTTAGTCTCAAATGCATGGCAAGAATATGGCCCACACCAGGCAGGTCTGTGTTTCATGGATTCCCTCTGATGACAGTTCTCTCCTACTGCAGAATTACATAGGGCTTGTGGCAGCCTGTTTAAACACCCACATTTTAAGACCAAAGGCTCTAAGGCACTTTCTGCATGAGACTTACTCAGGATTCAGCTGGCTTTGGACTGAACTGTGGCAGCAATGTAATGATGTGCAGAAAAATGATGTAACAAACTGGGACAGAAAGAAGGAACTTTCCCCACACCTAAAATTACTCTAGGAAAAAGAGTATCACCTTGTCCTTGGAAATCTGGCTCAGACACAGTATTTAACTCCCCTACTGAAAGTGTATCTGATTGTCTTTTTTTTAGTTTCTGGATAGCTCTTAACAAAATGTGTGTTGCACTTGGATCTGTACCTAATTGACAGACATCTTCTCCCCAAACCAAGAAAACATGAAGCAAATTAAATCAACAGTGCAACCCTTATAGGTGTAGAACAGCAAAAATTCTCCATGAAGCTGTTAGCTGCAGAAGGAGCCCCAGAATCCATGGTGAGATGAACAAATACATGGTGAAAACTTAACACACCCCCTGAAGCTACAGAAACAGGCTCACAAATTTTAAACAATCCTCCAGTGTCCCCAGTGATCCTCTTTGGGACCAGTGCTTGATATTGCAAGCTGGTTAAAAACACACATGTTTTAAGGCACGGCTGGGTGACAGTAGGGAAGCCAAGTGACAGAGACAGCTCCTACATTACTATACACAATAGTTATTGCCATTAGGGGATAAAGGGATGCAGCAATTGCCCTTAATTTAGAAACAAATAGGAGAGTGAGGACTAGCAGTTGGAGGAGTCTGCATGCATGTGCACTAACAGACAATCTCTAGCGTGGGAGCAAGAGGATGTGTTTTCAAGATGACATGGAAAGAACCCACTTTGAAGTTCCCAGGCTGAGTAAAATCAATATCGGAATGCTTCAGTGACACATGTTTGATGTTGTCTACATGTAGAAACCCAATAGAGGCCACTTATTATTGAATAGTACTAGACTGAGCAAAGTAGGTCGTATTACAGCTTTGTTGGGAAGCGGCACTATACCTGCCAGAACAGCATCCTTAATGCATCGTATCTGGCACTGGAGAATAGGTAGGATACGCACCCCAACCACCTGTAAGAATGAGTGCGCAGACAAACAGATCTCATCTGTGATTGTTTTCTGAAATAATCATTGGTCAGGTTGCCAGATTCTGTCAAGTGGCTACTTGAACTCATCTCACATGCCAGGCATTTGCAAAGCCTATTTATAAAGCTACTGTGACTGCAGTGGTGCTGAAGGTCTGTCAGCATTTCCATTGCAGGCTCCTAGAACTTGGCAGTACAATACCCACTCCAGGCTACAGCCTGACATGAAGGGTGGGATCTTGTCTTAAAAGAAACAATACTTCTCCTTACCTTTGAGCTTCTTTCCATAAATTCATTAAAATTTGTTGGTATCCATTAGACTTTTGCATTCCTGTTGCTTTAAGCAAAAAAAAAAAAAACAAAACACCAACAAACCAAAAAACCCAAAAAAAGTATAAATCTTCTGGATTTCTTTCTTTTTTTTTAAGCAGTTTTTNTAAAATTTGTTGGTATCCATTAGACTTTTGCATTCCTGTTGCTTTAAGAAAAAAAAAAAAAAAACAAAACACCAACAAACCAAAAAACCCAAAAAAAGTATAAATCTTCTGGTTTTCTTTCTTTTTTTTTAAGCAGTTTTTTTCCATGGCTACAGATCAAGCTGTATTTTCCTATAGGGAGCACAGAGATGTCTAGAGAATTGGAAATGGCAAGTGGCTGCCCCTGTGTGTTATTAACGCTGTCACTGGCTGATGGTTATATGTGTTCCTAGGGAATGCATGTGACAGTCTCCTCTAGCTATGTGTAGGACTGTCAGGTGTTCCTCATAAGACACAGAGAGCTACTTGGCTGCTGTGCTTGACACCCTCTAACACCATCGCATGTTTCAGAGCACAGCTGTTCAAGCACACGTGGGTCTGGCCATGGCTGCAGCTGGGCACAGCCCCTGCCTGTGCGGACACTTCTGTTTTGGGGGTCAAGGAAAGAGTTTGCTATTGCTTGGGTTTCACTGCCTCTCTCCAATGCTCCCTGCCATCTGTGGGCACCCCATAGAGACGTTTTACCAGTGTGCTTTTCCCTACTCACCACCTCTCTCTCATCATCTGGCCCAAGAGGGATTGCAGTGCTTGGCAGCCACAGCTCCTTGCCTGCTCTCATACAGAGTCTGGGCGCGCATTGATTTTTCCGCTTTTCTCAGACTGCACTCATCCATCATTTTATATTGCTGGAGATACCATTAACAATAAAATAAAGGATGAAAGGTACAGAACCCATTAGAGTGCTTACATCATGTGTATGGGAGAGTGAGTGAAACAATTAAAAGCACATCAGCTTATAAACATGCTGATACAGATATTAGCACAGTGAATAACATTCAGAGCATAATACCAGGGGATAGAGATGAAATCTCCCCTTTCCTTTCTCCTTCCCTTCCTGGGAAGCAGAGGGAGGGATCTGATATTTCATAACCCCACCATAGATATTGTACATGAGCAAGATGAAAAGATTAAATAGTAAAATCAAGGGACATTACAGAAAAACCAGTCAGCAGCTGGCTTCTATGTGAATGAATTTCAGACTCACCATGGTAAGACTAGAGTGACAGGAAGGTTAAATGCAAAAGGAAGAAGCAGCAGTACCAACCTGGAACTAGTTTAAAGTAAGCTGAGAAAAGCTTCAGCAAAGAAAAGAGCAAGTCTGATTATTCCCATTCACAGAATGATTTATCCAAATTCCTTCTGAGCGCTTGATACCCTGAGAGGATGATAAAAATAAGAATAAAATGTATATAAATATTAGATGACAAATAGGCACTCACTCACCTTCCCGAACACTCCAGCTTCATTTGCAAAGGAAAACATCTGCTGTGTTTGTTTTGCAGTCTTTGTTTTTATTATCTACCTTTTTCTGTCTGCGACTTTGGGTGACATTACCCAGGGTAAGTCTACTCCAGTCACCAGGAGTGAGCATGCCTTGATGGTGGTGTCAGCTCTCCCACTTACTCCAAAGGGTTGTGTGTTTGGTGCCTCTGTGCGTTAGTGGTCCCCACTGCAGGTAGATTTCTGGCACTTCCAGATAGCATCCCAGGAGGTCAGGTCAGGCCAGGTTAGGACCAAGCCATTTTAGAGGCTGATGATGCTTGAGAACTTGCACGGAACAGAAAGCTATTGAATAACTGCAGCTATTTGGGATGGGAGGTTTTGTGAATGGTCTCTTTGATGAGATCAGTGGTGAAAAAGCATGGATTTCCTATATTTCCATAGGAATGTATATATATATATTTCCTGTATTTTTATAGGAATGTTTTTTACTGTATGTCACTGTGCAAAAGAGAGCTCCTACTGTGATAATGTTCTGGATGATGATGTACCGCAGTGGGGAGGGTGAGTCAAGCACGACAAGGGTGTAGAGGCGACAGAGTGTAGATGCGACAGGGTTGGACCAGCTGACAGTACTACGTGCTAGGTGAACCAGCCTGCTGCTGCTGCTGCTGCACCATCGCCTCTGTGTGATTTCCCTGCCCTGAGGCCTGCTCTCCTTGGTCAGAGTCTACATGGTCCTTGGTCCTGTTGGTCATTGTTGTTGCATGCTTCTGGCTGGGAGCTCAAAAGAACCCATGAGCGAGCTGAACTCAGTAAAGCATAATCCAATAGTGTCCACAAAGTGCTTTCTGGGGCAGCCACCCTCTTTCTTTCCAGAATGGTACATATTAATATGGATTATTACTCTGCAGAAGGATGGTTGCTGGTAGTTAGAATGTTTGTCCACACCCACATCTCCATGAGTTTAATTGTATCAGTGCAAATCTCCCTGGTCTGATTTAGGATGTGGTTATGTTCACTTACTTTGCTCTATGTGTAGAAGCTTAAGTCCTATAAAAGGATACCTGTGCACAAAAATCTACCCCAGATTCAGTGAGCAGATGTATTCACACTGATCAAAACCTGCTTAATATCTCACCTGTAAGCTAAATTAAAACAACAGTGTGTTTGCACCGGGCTTAGTAACTCTCTGTGGAGTAAAACCATGGTGCTCTGAGGCATGAGTTCAGTCATGTTTGTGCTTGACAAGGGTACAGATGACATAAGTTGAAGATGAAATAGAAGTGAACAAAACATGCTCTCAAAGTTATTAGTTTGGTAATAGGAAATCACTGTGGGATAAAACAAACCAAATCAAAAACAGAGGAAAGGGAAATGATCTTCTCATTATGACCCATGTAGTGTTTTAATCTTGCTTTGAGCAACAAGCATGGCAGTCCTTCAGCCTCTAATTCAACACAACAAGGTTTAGAGTGGAGGTAGAAAAGACAAGATGGGTCCTGCAAGCCTGAGCACGTTTTGAGAAGAGGCATGGTGTCAGGACATTTCCACAGCTCCAGGGCAGATGGCAGGGTTGCAGCACAGAGCCCTTGTCTCCCCTGGTGAGCAGGAGGCAAGGGTGCACAGGGAGGGAGAAGCATAGCTCCGGTACATGCATACTTGTGTTCCGGTTGTGGGATCAGGAAGGAAACGCCGACTAACAGAGGAGCTCTCAACTTGGGGTATTTTTTGTCACCAATCCCCTAGCATTAAGCAACAATGATTTTGCATGGACTGACTCATTTCAGATATCCCAAGTATGGAAAAAAACCTGAAAGATCATAAATCTGTCACAAAGCTCGTTTTGATTCAGGTATTTGCCTACTCAAATATCTAACTAGGTGACACCAGAACAGCTGCGTACCCCTTCTGGAAGCCTCAGTTTTTGTTCTCAGAGAAACTGCCAAATGCAGTTATAATTTCCCTTTCTTGTGTGAAACAGCAGTGCCAAAACTGTTTAGGTCTTCAGGCCACGTGACTTATCATAGTGCCAGGCAAAGCAGTCCTGCCTGATGCCTCCAGTGGAGTACAGCCCTGGCAAGCTCCTGCAGGTGCTGAGCACACTCTGCACATCCCACTCAGCCTGTGTGTCCCAGGGAAAGGGGCTTCAGGAGCCAGCAGCGCTTGCCCACAGCAGATCATACAGCTAGACCTGAACCAGCTGCTTTCCCAGGCAAGCAATTAAGTGATGGCATGAGTCAGGCAATTTGGGTTGGCAAGAACCTTCCCTGCCTCCTTGGGATGCTGAAACCCCTACCTGCTCCCGTGCCATTCAGTGATACCGCACAGTCATGCAAGGGCTGTGTACCCATGGGAGAGAGGGAGGTCAGCAGTTGGCCACTGTTGTCACAGCCGGATTTGGCCCACTTCTTTGGAGTTCTGGGAAAGAGGGTGATTAGGCTGTGGGATGCTTGATGAGGTTGTGGCCAGTCATCGGGGCACTGCTGATAAATGGGCTGTGCAGTGAGCAGCCCTGCAGCTTCTGTTAACATGGTCAGGCACAAATTCTCAGAGAGGATTTCTGTGTTGCCCAACTCCCAAGGGCTGAAAAACCTTGTTTAACTGAAAAGACCCTTTATTTACATTATTTTCTTCTTCAGAACAAATAAGATTGTTCTTAATAGAAAAACTGCCAAAGAGAAAACCTTGTGAGTGGAAAAAGACAGAATAAGAAACAATGAGAAGTGTGAGAATAAGCCAAAGCCACTCAGCACTCTGCTTTGCCACAACTATTTCCTGACCTGTTTATTGCAGTTAGTGCCTATTAATGGGCTGACTCGAACTCTCAGTTGTGTGAGCTCCTACCCCAATAGTTATGTTGTGGTAAAACAAAGCGCGAACAACAACCCCAAACCCTCCACAACCAGTTCTTGGCACTGAAAGTGTTAGCAAGCGCTAATGTAGTAATTAAATGTACTCAATGCTTTCTGACTTCACAGATGACAGTCTGTGGTTTGCCTGCCCACCCAAAACGTGTGGGAGGGCAAACCCAAGTCTTAGAGCACCAGAGTGTCTCATCACTTTCCTTATCAAGATTTTCACAGTCACTGGGAAAGGGTTGCACCCATCAGCAGGAGACATTCCAGCGCAGGAGATGAGATGACTTTCCTACAAGTCAAGTTGCACAGGATTCCTGCATAATCACACTCCATATCTCATCTCTTTCTGCTGTGCACCTTTTTCCTCCTGTGAATTCTTGAATCACTTCTTCATCTGAATATAAAGGGAACTCACAGGAGAAAGAAGGAGTTTAAAGCAAAAAGACTACAGCTCCACAGGCAGCTTAGAGTCATGGCCAAGGTTGTTCTGCAGTGACCCTGAGCACCTGCACCATCAGGAGACCTTTGACAAAATCCCTGACAAACAGTTAATAAAACAAATAGTCACAGGATGAGGGGAGTGGTATTTGATGGCAGAGAGCCTAGGGCAGGAGCAGGCTGGCAATTCTCTGCGTAGCTAAGTGCTAACAAGGAGAAGCTCCAAGCACATTATCTAGAGCAAGTGTTCGAAATGTGTCAGTCTGTAAAGGAGAGGAAACCACTACAGCCACAGCAATGTACACAACCCATTGCTGGTTCATGACTCAAGAGAGGGCAGTGAAGAGCAACAAAGAGACCTGAGGAGATAGAGTTAGATGACAGGAGGGAAACTGCTGTTGACAACAGTGGTGTAACACTTTTAGAGGCTTGAGTCTGCTGGGGTGCTTGCTTGCCAGCTGTATGGAGAAGTGAACTTTCCGTCTCCTGCTTGCTGCTGCTGACCAGGTCTCTCACTTTCTTTCTGACACGCACTGTGTTGCTTGTGAGGCCAACTGTGAAGCTGATCCATCTACCTTTGCTCCTGATGTCCATTTTCTTCCCATTTCATGAGCTGCTTCAGCTCAGTAAGAGTTCCAAGAAGCACTTGTGCTTCAGGATTGGGAATCAGTGCAACTGCATAACCAGGGTGATGAAGCAGGGCATCACCTCTGGGTACCAGTGACCCTGTCTGACTGCAGCTTGGTCATGGTGCCCCACCAGAGCTCAACCAGCTCTGTGGCCCACCACCAGGGAAGGGATGGCTGGGGTGTTCAGGTTGGTGAGTACTGTACAGATCTAGCCCAAACTGGGATTTTCCAGAGAACCAAAATGATTTGTGAGTATCTGTGTAAACAGCAACATCCAGACACCACACAATATATTATAGCTATTAGAAAACAAGCAAGATACTTGAGACAACAAGAGTGAGAGGATACCATTTACATCTGCAAAGGCATTACAAGGTAATCTGTCATGTAAAATATACTCACTTTAGTGGTAGGTCAGTCTTTCTAGAGAGGATCCAGAAACCTGGTGATAGAACAACTAAAGTTATGGGAGACTTCTTGATGGAAAGTCAACAAAAGGGGACTTGCTCAGTTAGATAGAAGGTGAACAAAAGGCGAGAGAGAGGAACATCCTATGGCACACAAACAATGCATATAGCACTGCCTGAGCTAAAAATGAAGTGAAACTGAAAGGTAACCTTTTCCAGTAAATGGTAAATACTCCTTCAACAGTCTGTTAAGTTCATTGCCATAAGATATGAAAAAAGTAGAGGCACTAGCAGACATTTAGACACTCACATCAATAAAAGGATGTATATTATTGTTGTGTGTAGGATAACTGGAAAATATAAGGAGATAAATACATTGCAGATGATAAGTCACTTTCTTTTCCTGGTGCAGGTAAATTGCAAACTGTTTTGGAGATCATACTACTGCACAACTACTTAATAGGATCCTGGCACCTTTCTCAGAAACATCTAGAGTTGGCCAGCCTCAGACAGGACATGAAATGTTATAACCTTCTATGGAAATCTTCTTATTCCTAACACAATAAAGAAATCCCATGTGAACACAAGTGCAGTGGATCTCGGGAGCTCATTTTTCTGACACAAAGAACCAGGAATGTTTGAAGGAATGGGTAATGGTGTGACCCCATATGCTCATCTCTGCCTCCAAGACCAGCAATTATGAGGTGCAGTGACAGCCTCTAAACAGCCATATAAAGTCATTTAGGGCAGAGTGCAAGACACATCCCCTCTTCTTCTTAGCTTTAACTCAAGAAATGTTCAGCAAATTGTGTAATCCAGAATTATAACATATTCTCTCAACAAATGGTGCTGCAGGCCTGTGTGATGTGAGGGTCTTCCGGCGCGTATGGCCATAGAATCTAAGGGAAGAACAGCACCCACCCTTGAACAGCATGAGCCAGGAAACTGAAATTAAGAAGCCTGTTTCATGTTAGATTAACAGCTCTTTATGGCTTTTTGATCTGCCATTCTGTATGAATTTATAGTAAAGGACTAAGATGTTTTGGATCCATAAATAATCATAAACAAATGTTGGACCAGATAATCTTGCTTCTCCACACAGAGCAGAATTTTGCAAACCTTTCAGAAATATCACGTCTTGTTGCATTTGGGTACAGAAATTAAAGTTGCCTTAAGGCAGCTTTAACTTGTGTGACCGACACTTACAGAGTGAATCACAGTAGGTTTTACTGACCTTGGCAAAATCAGAGGTCATATTTTCACGGATATAAACCCTTTTAGACATATTCCCCTGACATATTTGCTGCAAAAAGGTTTCTTTCTGTACCTCTACGGAATGTAATGCATGTCCTCACCTTCATTCTTCTCTCTTCAAAGTATTACTGAGGCTATCGAAAAGGAAATTAAGTTCCTTTTAGAACATTTCAGTGCAATTATTCAGGGCAGGATTCTCTGCCATGCTCTTGGGTATTTTTATATTTATGAGTTCTCTTTAGGGCTTTAATGGGGCAGCAGTCACAATAAGATGGACAAAGTAGGACTCTTAAGGAGACACTGGGTACATTAGGGGCTGATTCTCATTCTTATTAACCTTATAATTGTTAATCCTCTGAGCAGTGGCAGTGATTGCAATGTGACTTGCATTTGAGTGAGGTACAATATAGGTTTCCAGGGTCCGACTCTTCCTTGTTCCACTAGAAATGTTGAGACCAAGTCAGTCATTTCCTCCTGAAGAACAGCTGATGTACAAGAGAGGTTACCAGATCAGCATATCCTCATTTTCTCTGTAAAGAAAGCATCACTGCTAATGTTTCAGGTAAAATAAAGAAGACAAAAATGAAAAAATTATAAGGTCCAGAGGGTTTGCAAAAGCCTAATGTGTGTTCTGTGAGTTGCCCATTTCACTTTGAAGTAAAAGAGCACACAATGCCAAGGCAGGATGGAATAGTATCATAACTATGTGTGTGCTCTTATAAATTTCTGGTAAATCTGAAGCAGTGAAAAATAGTGAGTTATGTCACATTTTGAACAGCCTGAGATCAGTTCCTATGGCTCAAATGATGCAGTATGCAGTATAAGAGGACTTTGATTGCCCAGGCCAAAGCTTTAGCTAGCTCAGTACCCTATCTCTAACAGTGACTGACAGTAGGAAAATGGTTTTGGGGTGACAGTGATACAAGTTTTTTCCCAGCTTCTGACATACTCTGTGACCCAGAAACTCCCAGAGCTGGAGGTGGCATCTTTGTGCACAGTAGCTCAGGTTGGTCTTTTCCTATGACTTTGTCCAATTGTTTTTTGGAACCGGTGCAAGATGTTGGCATTTGCAGCATCCCTTGGCAATTAATTCCTCAGTATAAGCTTTGCATTGTGAAAAAGTTCCACCTTTGTTTTGAAACTGCCACGTGGTAGGTTCAAAATTTGGTGGTGTGTCCTTCTTGTTGTATAGGAAGAGTGACTAATCATTCCCTATCCGACTCTTCCATGCCATTCGAGGTTTCCTAAATACCTGTCATCTCCCTGCTCACCTCGCTCTAGGTGAAAGATTTCTAGGTTGTTTGCTTGCTTCCAGAATCTTTCTTTTTTTCCACAATCATGTGTGATGTGGATCTGTCCTTCTTGTATCATACTTTTTAAGATGCATGGAGGGACTGGAACTCCACAGAGGGTTCAAGATACAGGAATAACAAGGACTCTTGGTCTCTGTTCCTTTCCTAACAGTTCATGAAATGCCATTTGCTCTTTTGGTGCTGCTAAACCCTGAGCTAGCATGTTTGTAGAAAAGGCTGAATCATACAATCATAGAATATGCATTAATGTAATGGCTGCTGCAATGCAGGATTACAGTTGGGGGGGGGGTGTGTGTAACAATTAACTCAAACCACACTGCTGTATCTCTCAATTTATGGTTGCTTTTCCCTGTATGCGTAGATGTTGTGTTCAGACACCGAACTTCGTCTGACTGTCTTATTGCCCTGTTGCTTTGTATTGTAGCATTGAATTATGATTCTGCACAGTCATCACTCATTCTTACAGCCTCAGTGCCTTAGCATGATCAATAAACCTCATCAGCTTACTCTCCATTGCCTTTTCTAGGTGGTTAGTAAATATGCTTAATGTCACAGAAGCAGAATGGCTCTCCACAGGAACTTAAGGTTTATTCCTCCTCTTTGTTTCCTTTAATCCATGAGAGAACTTTCCCCCTAGTTTAGCATCTTTAAGAGTCCTTGGTAAAGGGTGTTGTGAAACCTTGCTGAACATCCACTCCTACTTTATCATCCAAATGAACAACAGCTACATGCTCGTTACCGCCTTTAGAAAACTGGTGAATTGTGAGATATGGCTTCCTTGCACAACAAGCATTCCGACTCTTCTCCATTATATCATATTTTCCCATGTGTCCAGTTGTTCTATGCTTTTTTTAAAGTTTCTGTTGATTTGTCCAGTGCAGCTGGTGGTGTTACTGATAGGGCAGCTCCCTGTTTGCCCTGTGTTTACCTCATGAAGCCACATGCCAACCAGTGATGTCTGAAACATTAGGAAGAGAAGCCTGGAAGATAGAGTCTTTCTGATATGTCCAATGGGATTCAAAGATTGCTACACAGACATTTTCAGGCCTCCTTCCTGGAACTGCCATCTGCTAGCAGATATGTGAGCATCAGTTGCTATGGTAGCACACAAAATACTATGTCCAAAGCCTGGAAACACAGAGTATAGGTCTAGAGCTGGGCTGTCGACCAAAAATCTCTGCAAGGTCTGGAGAATGAGAGTTTTATCCCCTTCCCAGCCTATGCAAAGGAATCCTTTTACTGTTGTATAGTCTCAGTTGTATACTGAGCCCATGTCTCACGGCTGACATGGGTTCAGTAGCAGATATTGTCATCCTGGTTGGGAATAGCGATATGCAGAGCTCCTTGTAAAACAAGTCTTACTTTTGTTTTGCAAATCTCCCAATGGAGAGGCCTATATAGAGCAGCAATGGGCTGCAGTGAGACATTTTGGTGACTGTTTCCCAGAAACTTATGCAACATCCATTGTGCTTGTGCAGCCTGTTGCAAAAAAATGGATGCCATCCCCAGAATGAGGGCTGAATATTGATTTAGCAATGGGGAGAAAAAAGGAATTAAATAAAAGGCCATTGTAGCTGGTACTGCAGATAAATAGCTGGGAGGTTAATTTATGTTATTTATGGAAATCTGGAATACTGGGAATGCTCTAATGCTTATCCCAGCTAGACTATTAGTGCTGTTCAAGTTCTTATATGCATGCATCACCATGTTATCTAAATGTTGCTAAGCCCTCTTTAAAAGCAGTCAGGCAAGGCTTTAAACCAACTAGAAAGGGGACTATGAAAAATGTATCGTTTTCTGTCGCTATTTATAAACCTAAAGGATTCGTGTAATACAAGTGCACGCAAGAAATGCTTTTAGTTACCAAACAGTAGAGAAAAGCTGCAATGAAAGAAGAAGACAAAAATTCTCCCTCACCGAAAAGAACAACAGTTCAGGGTGATTTTTTGAAAACATTATTTATAGTTCTTTCCTTCTTTTGCTGCTGGAAGAAGGTTGTATATATGACTAATGGAATCTCTGTGAGCTAAAGAAAACACTTCAGACCAATTTATGTTCAACATGAATTCACCTTGTGCAAAACACACACTCCTCACTCGTTTGACTATGCAAGTAACATAAATTAAGAAAAGAAAAAAAAGCAAATGCAATATGCATCTCAGCTCTTCAGGGGATGATAACCGGAGAACTTCCATGGGGGGCACCGTGATTTGCTCTCAAGTTCTCTTTTAACGGCTTGTGGAAAAGGTGTGACAAGGAGATCCAATGGTGAAATGCCTGTGCTACATCAGCTAAAAATACTCCCTGGTCAAAGCAAAGAGCGGATGGGAATGTGCCAGAGGTGGGGAGGGAGGCAAGCCTGCGACGTGTATAAACAAATGCCCCAGCGACAACTGGAATGTATACAAAGCCATTGTCAGAGATTTCCTACACCTTCAGGGGCTCATTCTTCTGCTGAGATGCACAAACATAGATGCTTTTCTGACAGGGTATCTCAAAGAGTGTAAAAGCAAAAGCCACTGCTAAATATAGATGGCTGTCACATGCTGCCTTTAGTCACATTTCAATTCATTGTAAACTGCAGCATGCCTCGCACCACGGTGCTTTTAACCTTGGCGACGTGTTTGAGGCAGTTTTTGTTTGTGCATATCCCTTTTCCCCCTCTAATTTGGAAGTGCAAATGTAGATGTGCAGTCAATAAACAGGCAGTTTTGATGGTCCTCTTGAGCTTTAAAATGTACAGGCATGCCTGAAACAACATGGAAAGTGCTGGTGAAGGGGGAGTGAGTGGATGAGTCACTTTTAAAGCAAAGCAGGAAAACTAGGGGGAAAAAAAAGAAAAGAGAAAGATCTGTGTCTTGACTCAGTGCCCAAACTCTTATGCTGATGCTTCACTGCAGTCTCTGAGGTTCAGCTTATTTTTCCTCTCATTTGTTCGCTTATTTTTATGTCTTACATAATGGAGCTTTGATTCACAGAAATCTATTTATATAGTCTAGGATGTGGGCCAAACTCTGAAGTCCTAACTCTGCCTTTCTTTAGGCAAAATGGCCATTGTAGTTAACAATATGAATAAGGTTTGCTAGGGCTGTGCGTTCAGGGCTGGATTCTGGGGGGGGGG
>NDXB01017273.1:0-36555 GCA_002631895.1 Agapornis roseicollis | reverse complement strand
GGGGGGGGGGGGGGGGGGGGGGGGGGGGGGGGGGGGGGGGGGGGGGGGGGGGGGGGGGGGGGGGGGGGGGGGGGGGGGGGGGGGGGGGGGGGGAGGGTGTGTGTGGCACAGTTGATCACCTCACTATTTCTTATACTCCTGCTAGAGTAGTGATTTAGTTTAAGGAACTCTAGGCTGTACTGCAGCTGGAGGACCAATTGCCCAAGACAGACAAAATACTCCATCTTTTACCTGTGAGGTCAATATGAGCCTGTGCTCCTTCCATATGTCCAAAGGCCACCAGTCAGCACTCTGGGTCCCAGCTTTATGCCTTAATAATCCCCTCCCTCCATGTCAGTCCTGCAGCAGGACAGATGTGGAAGCTACCTGCAAGCTGCTTGCTTGGGAAATCCTTGAGATGAGGATGGGGATGTACTCCCTTCACTGTGGCTACAGCAAAGGGTGTTTGCTGTGAAGGAGGAATGGCTGGACCATGAGGCACCACCAGCATCACCCCAACTGCAGGATGTCTTTTTGAGGGCTGCAACTGGCTGGTATCATTGAGAGCAGGTTCACAACTGAATGGGATCTTAGAAGTGGGGAGCAGGAGCTGGCTTCTCCTGGGGCTGCTTTGCTTGGGGAGATTGGAGCGGAGCAGAGGACCACATACACTGGGTTTGCCTGAGGAGCTGGCAGAACCAGCTGACCTTTTATCTGACAAGCTGGCAGCACGGAGACGGCTGCCAGAGAGAGAGAGCTCCCTGCTGACATCAGAGTTATTCTTGGGGCTGGATGGAAAACAGCAAGAGATAATGCTCTTTGCTGTAATGATGAGGCTGATTTCAAACGCTTCACGTGAAAATAGCAACCCAAACCCACCTAAGTAGGTCAGAGGAGCAGAACTGAAGGAGGTTGCTTCTCTGTGGCACTGTGACCAGGGGATGAAGTTTCTTCTCTCTAATAAAGTGTGAGTCCCCCCAAAAGCAGCTCTGGGGTCCAGAAATACCCAGGAATATTCTTAGCAGTCTGCTAATACCTCAGCTCACAGTCCAGCATTTCTTCTAGTGCAAATGCTCTTATAATCCTTTTTGGTTTTATTATTCTGTTTGTGAGAATGCAGCATCTTTGATATTGCTATATCTTGATCATAATTAATGACACCATGTTCATACTTTTAGTCAGACTAAAAGACATCACTGTAGTAATTCAGGGGGGATCAGGGAAAATGTTTTTAGTTTATGCTAGAATACATGCACACACATATTTATATATAGCACGCTCTCTCTCTTTGATATGTCTTTTGACTAGTTTGTCACAGTTCAGAATACAAAAGCCATAGATAAAGTACTCCAGCTTTTGGCAATAGCAGAGTAATGAAATAGCCAAACAAGGATTCCTTAGCCCTTAACTCCCTCAGCTATTATTCTTTGAATTTTGGAGATAAATGTCATTTGTAAATCCCACTCATTGCTAACATTAGTACTATGCATATGTACTTCCTTTGACAAGTAACCCTATCAGTGAAATCTTTAAGGCAGCAAACTTAGAACAGCTTTCTTTTAAGCATGGATAATTAGTAATTGGGGGCATCTGTCTCTGCTGAACACCCACACTTACTCTTCTTTAAGGTGTTCCAGGTTGGTGACTTGCAGTCAAAGAACCTTGAAACGTTTGACATCGTTTCTCCTAATTATGAACTCCATTATCAACTTTCTCTGCTGGAGTGGCTTTTCCTTTCTCTCCCTTTCTCTTTCATTTTGCAGTGCAAACTGCCTATGGGGCTTGGGCTCCACTCCTTTTCACTTATAGTCCAGCAAACCAAGCTGACCAGTGGGGTCCAGGACAACCCTGAAAGGCTTGAGCCCATTGGCTCAGCCACTACTTGGCCTCCTGCCATCTCTCTGTGAGCATCACAAAGTGGAGAGCAGAGCAGCTCTTGTACCTTGTTGTCCCATGCCAGGAAATCTGAGGGCCTTCCAGGTGTGGGAGAAAGCATCCTTTTTTCACAAGAAAGATGTTGTTTCTCAGGAGCCTGTTTCCTCCAGGTTGAAGTTTTGTCTCTTTATATTGCCACAGAAGGCATCATGAGGGGTACAGCCCATGGGAAATAAACCATCCAGACCAGTGAGCAGAGCTATCCTTTCCTTCAGCCCAGGGGAAAGAGTGCATTTCCTCCCTCTGCTTCTCTCACAGGCTTTACCATAACAAGAAGCAGGGTGAAAACATTAAAGCCAGTGTCACTTGGCTCCTGTTCTGCTGAAGTGAAAGCCCTCCAGAAGACCCTCCAGATCTAAGTCTGTTAAGGTCCCCTGAACTGCCTTCTGGAATTGCCTTTCTTCTTCTACTGACTCCAGGCAGGCCCTTGGAAAACTGGCCTCTGAAGTCAGCCTAGAGTGGAGGAGAAAACTGGCATTTGTGAATACCTCTGTTGCCTGACCTCCTTTCCCATCTCATCCATTTATCTTGAAACCTTGAAGCCATTGATCGTGATGAAAATATGGAACAGAAATCCTAAATGATACAAAGCATCTTTGCTTAAATTAAGCCACTTTGTGAAATTTTTTTTCCAAGTATAATGATGCCAATGCTACACCAGAGAATTTAGGAAATAAATATCATTCCAGGCTGAGATTTTTTTAAGTCAACCTTAATACTCTAGCAAACACTACCACAGTTGCCAAGCTATAAACTTCTAAATCCAGAAGTCAATGACAGACATTGTCACTAATAGACATTTAATGGTAACAACACTATCAGGTGATGCAGCAATAATGAAAATAATGGCCCTTTGCAAATAGAGGATGGGTAATGTCTTTCTGTGATAGCCCCACACCATGCTGAGCACACAGCGCAATCACGGCATCTGCACTTTCCAGTGGTTTTATGAACAGCAGACTGCAATTCACTGATTACATTACATTTTGATTTCTGTATGGAAGTCACAAGGGATTCAGGTATGTCTAAGCTGGAGTAACACAGGAGAAAATTAGGTTTCTTTAAGTTTACTTGCAGCCCTCTCACTGTAATGATTTTTCTTCTTAACAAGTGTCAAGGTATGCAAGAAATGAGGAGTGCATGTAGCAGCTCAGCATCACAGAGCATTACATCAGCCAGGAAGTTCTTCTGCCCTGCCCTGGCTAGTGATCTCCTTGAAGCCCTGACAGCTCCTGCCATGGGGCGCATGGGGTACTATGGTAGCCTGAAAGGGACTCCCATGACACGAGGATCTGTGTGCCCTGAGTTGTCCTTTTCCCAGCTCTTTCTAAGACTCATATTGCAAGTGATGCACCACTGGAACAATCCAAAATTACTTCACTGATCCCGGAGACGGATGGAAGAAGTCTCCAACAACATGAATTTTCCAGTTAAGTCAGGAGGAGAAAGCAGGTAAGCTTCAATGGGCTCACCTATGCTGCCATGGTTCATGGGTGTGAGAGCACACCTGGCAGGATAATCCATAGCTTGTGTCTGGCTGCCCCAAATGGTGACCCAAATGCATTTTCAACGTATATTCACAAGGTGTGTAGAATTTATTAAAACCCAAACCAAACCAAAAAAAGCCCCAAACCACAATGGCACTTTAGTATTTGGGTAAAATTGTTTCCTGACCTGTAATTTGCCAATCTTTTAAACACAAAACATGCTTGTCAGATGGGCAAAGGAATGCTTGCAAAACAGTTGTGCTGCGCAAAGTTGGTGGTTGGTTTTAGTAGTGATAGAGGGCTGAAAAAGTCCCTGCTTCCTTCAGGTTCAGTGGTAACCAAGAGCAAACGTCTCCAGTGGCTGCTTCCTTCACCCCAAAGCATGACAGCAGTTCCAGGCAATTTTACTTTTGTTATTAACAAATCTGGTTGGTCTCAAGGGTTGCTACAAGTGGCTGCTTATGTGGGAGCTCATAGAGTGAGCAGAAGCTCGTGAGAAAAGTAGCATGCTTGAACTGGAAGTATTTTTGTGAAGCTGTGACTGAAGTTTTCTTTATGTGCTTTTCTCTTTATTTTCCACTGCTGCTGCATTTTTCTTTTACCCTGTAGTAATCACTGCAAGCTCATCTGTGGTCCTACTAGTTTCTTTTCTTAACAAGGAGGAGTCAGTTGGTGCTTCTAGGAGGAGACAAAGTGTTAAGTAGTATTTGGGGTAGGTAGAGAAATCCCTGCTGGGTATTTAACCTACATTTGTTTCAATTTACAGGAGTGTTCAGGGCTAAGCCTGCTGTTAAAGATGAAAATGGAATAACTCAAGTAATTCAACAGGATTTAGCTGAATTACTGAAAAGGCTATCGTAATAAAATTTGTAGTGTCTTTTCACAGAGGTCACAAAGTCTTGAAACAGATGGGAGATTACTGGACAAGTTACATTTCCTTGGAGCTGATAGCCTTACCTTTCCCCAGTTAGCAGCTTATTTTAATTGCAAAGGAAAATGTTCTTTGTTCTAAGCTCAGCATTTGACTGATAAATTCAATACCATGCAGGCAATATTAGTCCCTGGCAGCCCTACACAGGTTGATGAGAGAAGCAAGTTCTGCAAAACAGGAAAACAAAGGCAAGTGGCAAGCCACACAATGCATCTTTTGTCTGCATGTATGTGAAGTTCATTGTCAGAAGCCATCTTTTCCTCCAACTGTGAGAGAAGGCTGTGATTGTGGAAATTTCCAACAATGGTTTTGAAGTAACAGGGGTTCTAGCACATCTAGGCAGAAGTACTGGATGTTCAAAAAGACAAAAGGAGAGGCCCTCTAAAGCCCAAGAAACTGAAGTAAGGAAGGATATACATGTGGTTTCACTTTATAAAGCTGGCTACTGAGCAGCTGTGCTTCCCTTGTAGCTCCTAACACTTTAACCTCCACTGTCAGACCTGCTGTATCTTAAATCCAGTATTTGGCACTGCATCTTATAACAAGGAACTGGTTAAATGCAGGGCAATTTTTTAAAATTCTCCTAAAGGGTTTTGCCTAGAAATTGTCTGCTTAAGACCATTTTTGCATGCTATGGCCCTGTCTGTGCTTTCGATTTGAGTTTGTAGTTTTACATCTAGACCGTTAAGTACAGAACATCTGCGGGGCTGTGTATAAATAGTTACATAAATAGCTGACAGTGGACAAAGCCATTGCTTTGGTGGATCAGGTAATCACTTTGGGCAAGTTACCCAAAAGAAAAGCTGACTCTTCTTTCCCAGGAAAGCCATAACAGTCCCTCTGGCATAAGGATTTTCAGATATTAGTGGAAGGAAGCAACTTTTTTTTCTGATGACCTAAGTAATTGGTATTTTCTCTTTAAATAAGCATGCCAAGTTTAAGCCTTGCAGATTTCTTGTTCATACTCCATCTACATTTAACATTTCCTGGCTGTCTGCATGGCTTCTTAGCATCCAGAATCTTAATGTTTTTATTGCAGCAGTTTTGCTGCAATGGTCATTTCCTTAGTCCATTGCTTGGACTACTCCATCATTGCGTTTTCTTTGTTAGCTCCTTTCTCCCCATGGTGATCGCATCCCTGTGCTGAGTCTTGTCTCTTTGTGATATCAGGCAGAAATAATTTCTTCTCACTTGCAAGCCCTACCAGTGCCTATCCCCACCCTGCCCATAAACCTTCATTCAGTGTCAAGAGGCTGCTTTCACCTTCATCATTCACAAGCAAGCACCTCTGCTATTTTCTCCTCGGGCTTGGGAGGAACTCCTTCTTAAATATGTGCAACACTCTCTCCCTTTCTTCCAGTCTCTGTTTTTGGAAAGACTCTCATTTGAACACTGCAGGTCAAAATCTTGTCAGTAGCTGTTGGACCCTGTTTAGCAAGATGACTAAAACTGCCCTATGCTCATATTCTGTCTCTGTCTCTGGGTCTAGTTTTTCATGCTTGTGTTGTAAGCAAGGATTCAGGGACTGTCTGCTGAATAGTACAGTGGGGATCCCAAGTCTGTGACAAGCACCCGTGACTCATTGTGTGAGAGCGTGCTTGGGCAGAGGGTGAGGAAGGGAGGGGAAGGTACACAGAGACTTTAAGAAGTTCCTTTCCCTCCCTTTAAACACTCTCTTTGATACACCTCAGCACCGTTCCTCCGGGGGAGTGCTGTGTAAACCTCACAGGCCTTTACTTCAACCTCCAGCTCCGGCCTGCCTTTCTCCAGGAATGCAGGGAACTACACAGGATGCTTTCAGATATTGCATTACAGTCTGAAACCAAGGCAGTGCTTTTGAGTGGAAAACCCAAGTCAGCCTCAAAGAACTGGGAATTTGGTTGGTAGCCAACTCCTTCCGTGTAGCTCTGCTTTTCACATCACCCGGCCCTCCCTTTTCCTCTAGGCTTAGTCCTGTGGAGAGTTAGGTTCTTGCTTTCTCCAAGAGTTTTACTATTCTGAACAGCGCAGCATTTTACGGTTAGGTGCATCCTCCCTCTGCTACTATTCCTAAGAGGAGAAGCAGCACATGCAGAAGAGAAAAGAGTGTTGTGAAGGACAGTTTATAAATGACTTCAGTGGTGCAGAGTGATGTGTCATTCTGGCAGAAAGCCCATTAAAGAGGAAGTGCTGCTCTTGAATGCGTTCAGCTGGGGCTTCTGAAAACTCCTTTATACCCACTCATTATCCATTTCACATTCTGGAAGTGGATGGTTATGTTTGCCTATGTGACGCAGATCTTAATAGTTTTCTGCAGTACTACATCATTTAGCTCTCAGCTAATACAAAACCAAGCTAGTAATTAACATTAAATGCTGAGAAATGGATCTGATGCGATGAACATTCAGCACATAATGAGGACGCCGTGATTTCTTACTTGGAAGCCATCGTGGTCTTACAACAAACCCAGTTGTTACAGATGCCCAAAAAGAGCTGGGATTAACAATAGGATCTGGTTACATTTGCAAACCTAATTGATGCTAGTGTGGTAGAAGTTGCACTCTCAGGCTCCACTTCGACGGATAATAGCTCTGGCATCTATTGTCATTTTATAAGGGTGTAATGCTATTTATGCCACAGAAATCCCAGATGAGCCATGAATTACACACAGATCAGGCACACCATGGAAAACGCAGCTGTGTCGGGGGACTAGTCTTGCAGGCAACTGCTCTGCAAGGCCAACTCGTACAATGCGAAGTGGGACAACTTGCATCAGCATTAATAATTATTACTAAGATGATTAGTTTGGCCATTAAAGGGTCAGGAGAACCAGAACCTGGGTATGCCAGGCAATACAAATCTAGCAGCTGGTTCTGCTGGACAAACAGACAGGCAGAACCAAGCCTTAGCAAGGGCTAAGCTGGAAACCTTGCCCTTGATGCCACAAAGAAGAGGGGTGCCAAAAGGAGGAGCCAAATATGCTACAGCTCTTCTGGCTCCTCATGCTGCCTGGGAACTGGTGGTGGTAGTGACTGTGAGGGCTCCTGGAGGACCATAGCCTCCTTGGGGTTGAGGATGAAGGGGATCAGATGTCCTAGGTTGAGCCCTAAATACAAAGACATGTTCCCAGCATCCCATTTTTTCAGAACGAGCTGTGGAAGGGAGAGCCCCACTTCCTTTCCCCGTGCAACACTACTTCAGGGCCCTAGCCTCTCCATGCTGGGGTGTCCAGGCCCTTTAAAAGCCACCCAGGGAAGACCTGTAATAGAGAACTGCTGAGAGAGGCTGTCCCCTCCTGTGGGAGAGTGATCTTCCCCACTCTGCAGAGCCTTCACCTTCCCTGGTTTTGCTGCTGCTGCTGCATTTCTCTGACAGGGAGGAGAAACTCACTGGGCAATGGTGATGTCTGAGAGCCATGGGGAGGAGAGGACCTGACCCTGAGCCTATGGGGTGCCCCATTGCCTTGTATCCCTTAAAGCTGGATGCTCTGTGCTTGTGGCAGGGTGTCACGGTTTAAGCCCAGCCAGCAATCTGGAACGACACAGACCTTGCTCATTCTTCCTCCTTCCTCTCCCCCCAGCTCCTGGAGGGATGAGGAGGAGAATAGAAAGAATGTAACTCCCAGTGGTTGAGATAAGAACAGTCCAGTAACTACGGTGTAGCACAAACCACTGCTGCTGCCACCAATAATAATAATGATAAGAAAATAACAAGGGAAGAGAATACCACCGCTCACCACCCGCCGACTGATACCCAGCCTGACTGAGCAGATTATATTCTCTCCCCTTGTTATTTCCGTTATCATCATTATTATTGGTGGCAGCAGTAGTGGTTTGTGTTATATCTTAGTTACCTGTCTACTCTTATCTCAACCAGTGGGATTTACATTCTTTTGATTCTCTCCCCATCCCTCCAGGGAGGGGAAGGAGGAGGGGGGGGAGGACAGAACAAGGGGGCAATGAGCTAACAGCTGCGTGGTTCTGGGTTGCCAGCTGAGCTTAAACCACAACAGTTCCTTTTGGTGCTCAGCGTGGATCATGAAGGGTTGAGATGACAGATCTGACCAGAGTGTGTCTAATCGTATTTGTGATAAGCATTCATTGTTTCAGATTAATAATCACTCATCACAATGCTGATCTATTGGCTGTCAAAGTTGTTGCTCTTGATCTCACAGTTTCAACATGTCGTACCTTACTTACGGCTGGTATTTGCTTTGTTAGTGTTTATCGCTGGGGACCTTGGGCTAAGGTTCTTGTTTCATTGTACTTTATGGTAATGACTTGTAATACAATAGAATCATTGATCATGAAACTGATCTGGCTTGTGTTTCCAGTGTTGTCACCACCTCTATACTTTGGGAAGTATATAATGGAAGAGTTTAGCAATTAGACATCTTCTTTCCCCTCCCCGAGTGGTCAGCCTATGAGGGAGGCCTTCCCTTACACCCTAGTGACAAGTACAGCAGCTACTCAAAATTGGACTACAGCAGATACCACAGCTACTCCAACTCCATGCATAGCAGCTACACCAACTCCAGTGACAAGTACAGCAACTACTCCAACTCCAACCAAGCAGTGATCTAGCCCTTCCAGGTAACTGCCCCCAGTTTATATAGTGGACATGATGTGCTGTGGTATGGAGTACCCCTTTGGCTAGTTTGGGTTAGGTATCCTGTCTTGGCTTCCTCCTGGCTTCCCCTCCTCCCTGGCAGAGCATGAGACTCAGAAAGTCCTTGGTCAGACTAAACATTACTGAGTAACAACTAAAAACATGGGTGTTATCAGTGCTGTTCCCATGCTGAAAGTCAAAAACACAGCACTGCACCAGCTACTAAGAAGGAGAAAAATGACTGCTACTGCTGGACCCAGGACACTGGGGAGAAGAGTGGACACAAAGCAATGCTTAAGAAAAAGGAAGAGCAGGGTGGCCCCAGCTGCCAAAATGTCTTCATCTAGCTGTGGGCCCAAGCAGAAATAGGATATAATGTTCAGGCACAGCAAATGCTGTGATGACAGCAAGTACAAAACTAATTGCATGCTTCTTGTATGATTTGTGTTTTGGTTTTGGGGACATTCTTTTCTAGGGTTATATGTCCAGTGGGGAAAGCACAATCCAAGTGGAAAAAAAAAGGGCAAGTGGGATGAGGGGGAAAGGAATGAGAATAGGGGAGAACTGGGTGAGAAAAAAAGCAGAGTGAATCCAAGCTGAGGAGATCACAAGCAATTTACGTAGATTTGAAACAAAGAGCTGAGCAACCCAGGCCAAAGAAAAGCCACCCTCTACTGTGGAAAATTTTGAGCCCACCATATCAGACTTTAGCCTCACCCTGACCAAAACGTTCCACGTCCATATCAGACAGATAATAATAGAAGTTCCTATAAATTTCACACACAGTAGCAGCTCGGAAAATACAGTGAATCCTAAGAGCCTAAAAATAGATCGAGCACTGACAGTCACTCAGTTTACCTTGGAAAAATTAAGTTCTACTAAAACTGGAACTAAAATCTAAAGGCCAGATAACAAAACTTTCCTCCCTGGTCAGTGTGCAGCAGTTCCTTGCAAATGGTCACTAACTCATGGCTTGCCTTATTTTCCCTTTTTCCGGTAAGTACATTTTTTAAACTGCAGTAACCTGAGCTAAATAGGAACTTTTCTACGAGATACAGGATGCTGAACACCAGGCATGCTACTTCATGGCCTTTTCTCTTGGGCTTATGCCTTTGCTTTGTGTATTTTTAAGACCTTGTGCTGTTGAGAGTAGCCTGCGGTTGAAACAGCAGGTGTTTATAATATATCCACAGTCCCCTCCTTGCCTAATTTGATCCCCAAAGACACAGAAACAGGTTCTCAAGGCGGGATTCTTCAGTCAGTCCTTTTCTCTGTGTCTTTATTTTTCAGTTTTTAGTGTAAAAAAGTCACAGTCATGATCTGTCTTGTTTGTTTGCTGGTAATTTAATTTCACAGCTTTGTTCAGTTTCCCTTGAGCTATTTAGTCCAAAATGCACAAAGGAAAACTAAAAATACTTGAATCTAGTGGGGTAGGGTCATCTTTGGGCCTGCAGTACGAGTGGAGGAAAAGATAATCTCTGGCAGTGTGTCTTTATGCATGTTCTGCAATGGCATATATTAATTTTTAATCTATTAATTTTCTAAATTATTCATATCAGAGAAATAGAATAAAGAGAGGAAAAGCAATAGCAGTCAGTACCTAAACTCATCATTCCTATGCAGCTAATGGCCTCTTTCCTCTCTTGGTATGTTCTAGTTTTCCTTCTTTCCACCCTGGTGCTCTTGTGGCACAACTGTGAATGGGCTTATGCTATCCATCAGCAGCAGAGGTGCCCATGCCTGAGGCTCTTGAGGCTGAGCTTTGCAGACATCCCAGTGCTGGTGTCAAAGCCATCTTCAGGAACCTCCATCCCACTCGTTTCCCCTCTGTGCATGACTCTTTCCCTTCAGCTGTGCTGACAGAGCTGCTTGTGGGTCCATGCTGTAGTTAGATCAGGTATCAATTCTGCTTGAAAGAAACAAATGCTTATTTTTAGGGTTCCTAGGTCCAGAAGCAGGCAACAGCCCACAAAGAGTTGTGTTGATACAGATGAGGATTTGCTGTGTTGTGAGGGTGGGAAATATGGTAGGGTTGCCTTGCCAGTGTTCCTGAAGCCTCTGCATTGATACACCATAGCCCAAGTCCATTCCCGCATGAGAGGTGTAAAGCACCCAGACTCAGGGGTGAAACAGGCTTCAGGATGTGCAGCTTTCCCAAATATTTCTCAATAGCTGGCTCACAGCTCAGATGCCTCCACAGCATAAACAGTTGTGGTACCCATGTGCTGACTCACTACATGTGCATATGCGTGAAGAGTGGACTGAGGATTTTGAGTATCAGCTCAGGAAAACAGCCAAAATTCAGCTAAGAGTACTCTTTGAAAGGATGCAGTGCATGGTCAGAGCTATGATTTGGTGAATCAGATCAAGTTTTTCTTTGACAACACCTTGTTTCAACAGTCTTAGTAGTGCATGTGTGTGCAGATAACACTGTGCAGACCTGGCCTCTGGCTTCTTCAGCCCTTCTCTCTGTCAGACGAGAGTTACTGTTATCTCAAGAGGCTACACAGATCAAAAGCAGCTAGTTAAATATGCCTACAGATTTTTAGACCTGTATCTCTGTGTATTTGGGGAAGACAGCACAACTGATGCCGATCTCGATTGCGCCTTTTTTGCATTACCGTCAAACAAACAATGAAAGAGTGTGAGCAGCATTCTCTAAGGTATTGCTGTCTGCATGCTGTCTCCCCGCTTCATTTCTTCAGGTTGGTAAGACTGTAAGAGCAATCCTTTTCAGGAGCTTTTGTTGTAAATTAAAAATGCTACAAGACTATTATGTCACAAGGCATCATGAAAAATACCCTTTTAGGAGACCAGATTGATGCTTCCACCCTGTAAGTGCACAGTGCAATGGCTACACATATTGCTAATGTTTGTATAGGCACCGCATAAGGTCCTTGAGGGCAGGTAAGGAGGCACTGCTTTGTTCTTCCACCTGTGCTGAATAAAAAGGGCTATTGGCACACCGATAAATCCTGACACAGAGTTCCGTTACGTTTGGAAGGAAAATAATATGTGTTACAAAGCCTGGTAGGTCACACGAAAAGAAAAAAATTGCTTTGCTTTGTTTTAAATAGGGGTTGTTTTGTGTGTAGGCATCTGCATAATGGCATACAGCAGTGATGAGGAGATTGATAGCTGTGTTTAAAGACTTAAATTCCAATGCCCTGCTCTGTGCTTGTTTCCTAAGCCTTGTTCAGCCCAGTCTTCAGGTAAACCACTATCTAATAAGTTGGAAAAATGTCCAGTTTTGTTCATTGCTCAGCTGCCAGCTGTGCATTTCAGCTAGCATCTCTAGTGGTGAAACCTGTAAGAAACCTGGCTTTATATTGTCCTCCACAGCATCCACTCTTGGAAAGATGGATGGTACTCTTCAGTACCCTCTCTGGAGTTTGCTCTGAGTCCTCCTGTGCGCAGCCATGAAGGTGTGAGAAAACTGTGTGACAGGATTGATTATATCCTCATGTACCTTTCTGCAGTTTGCCTTCACAGAACCACCAAGACATGGACGGATGTATCCTGGTTTATGGCCTGGCTGGAGTCCTGTGTCCTCCTTTACATACTGATAGAGTATGGAAAAGCCACCTGCAACAGCTACTACTGCAAAGAGGTTGCGGCTGATGGCAGCAGGGGTTATGGGTAAATTTGTGCCACAGAAAAAGGGAAGAACTGAGGGAAGCCTCCAGGCTAGGGTTGGGAACAGCCCAGGAATGAAGTAAGGATGTGGAAAGGCAGTTCTACCACAGATGTGAGATGCTCCACATGGCACCTACCACTGACACTGCAGACAGCCATAGGAGAGATGAGTGGCTGAGGTGGCACATCTGCAGGCTTCTAGGTCTTCTGACACAACTACATCAGTAGCCCATCAGGGATCTCCAACAGCTGGAGCCAAGTCTCCGCTTTGACTTGGTGGTCTGTTTGTCAGGATTAACATGGCTTTTGATTGTCTTACAAAGCTCAGGTAGACTGGACAGAGTAAAAGACATCCTGGAGGTTGCTGAGAAGATGGGGAACGAGTTTCATTTGGAGGAGATCTCCTGTAACTCAAATGCTTAAGCAATGGGCTGCATCTGGACTGTTAATGTGCTCAAGAAGACCTTGAGGAGTAGCAACCCAGGGAATCCTGAGGATGTATGGCAGAAAGAACTTGACTGCCAGACCTTAGCTCTGCACCACCTTGTACAAGACCATGAATGCATAGCCAAAGTTGCCCCCCACACCTCCTCAGTCCATCAGAGAGGGGTTGTACAGGTTGTTTTCACTACTGTGAGCCTGTGGCCTCTGTTATGGTAGCCCTGTCTGTGGGACACTGGCCTCAGAGCTGGGCAAGTGAGCTGGCAGTGGTTTGCCAAGTTGGTAAAGCAAAGCACAAAAAGAAGAGGACCCAAGGGAAGACCATCAGGCTATTTTCTGGATTTCCAACCCCTTTGATTTTCTTTCTGTCTCTGTTCTTCTATAGGTAATGGTAACAGATCTACTTTACCAAGAAGATGGATGGATAGCTCATAATCTGGATTTGAGACTTGACACGCCAAGTCAGAAAGGGCTAGTGGCTCAGTTTTTATTTATAGCACTTCTGCAGATTCCAAGTAAGTGCTAAAAAGGCAGACTATACTTTTTACTTATTTTTTAAGGTTTTGGCCACATTACAGTTTCATGTTTTCTGTTTTTCTGCAGTAACTTATTCCAGCCATAAGCCAATGATGGTCTGAGCATGTTTAATCTGAGGGAATTCCAAATGGCTGTCGTAATAGAGAGTGACCAGTCTTTCAGTGTGTGGTCTGTGGTTAATCTGAGCTGGCCCAAATAAAAAAGTGATATGAAAATACCTCTGTAACTGTGGATTCCCCAGTGAGGAAGTCTGGAATTTTTGTAGAAGTTTTATTTTCTTTTTAGTCCTTAATGGCACAAAGCTATTAAATTTGGACTGTTTTGCCAGTTTTTCCCCTTGCCAGTATCCTCTCTGCAGGAAACCATTACAATTTTCTTGCATTTGAAGACAGAAGTGTTTTGCATTTGACAATTGCTGTAGCATCTGCTTGTTATTTTGATTTAGGCCCTTTAGCAAACTCTTAGTTCACACACTGTCTTCCATTTCATCTGTACAACAAACAAGTGAGGTTCGTGATAGGTACCCTGAATTTAACAGGTCTGAGCTTTGTGGAAGCAGACTCTAGAGATTTTCAGAGCTCCTGGTACAGGGGAGAACAGTCTGCCTGTGGCCCTGCGTGTTTGATCACCTGGGTGGTGTAACTAACCCCTTTTCTTAAAGGTTTGCCATGATCAGCAGGAAGCTGAGGGCTGCAGGGTTTTCAGCACCTAATGTATCTATGCTTCCAGTGGTTGGGATCAGAGGTTGTAAGACATTCAGTCATGTCAGTCTGAGAGTGATGCTTGGAGGCTGTTTGTTTGGTCAACCATACCCCTGGTCTGATGGCAGCAGGGGTTCTCTAAGGACATGCACTGTGGTGGTGGCCTTTAGGAGGGATCTCACCAGACTGTGGGCACTGCCTCAACCTCCTGGGGCCTCTGCTGTGAGCTTAATGAAAGATCACAAGTGTTCCCCTACCTAACAGAGGCATTGCATTTGTGTTTGTAAGGTTTTCTACAATGGTAGGTAAGTAATTGTCTAAGTAAGGGAAACTTTGCCTCATCTCTGGCTGGACTAACTCTAATCACCAATCATAATTCCCCCTCTCCTTAAAAAATCAATGCTACACTGAATCATTGTCTTTTTGAAGTTGAAACACGAACAATTTACTGCACAATGACATCTGCTTTAACACCAGGCAATATTTCACCCTGAACACCAGTGAATTTTAGGGCCCAATATTTGATGGTATTGAGAATAGCATGAATGAGTTATGTAGGGTATTTTGGTCTACAGGTTCTGAAAAACACCAGTAAACTTGAAATAAACGTTCTGTCAAATGCAGCACAGAGTGTACACTGATTTGGTATAAACACACCGTCTACTACTCCTGGAAATATGACATTACAATTTACTAGTCTAACATAAGGTCTTTTCCCATAACTGGTCATCCCACACCATATGGGAGTCACCTGCCTATATCTCAATTACATCTTACAGTCTGACACCAGAGCCACCCTCACCATGTGTCAGTAAGCAGCCCATTTTCTAGTGCTGTCAGACTTTTCCTACAGAAAAAAAGAGGAAAGAGTGGAAAGTAATTGTTATCTTCTGCCAGAAAGGCCAGAAAACAGTGATGGGGACTAGTTGGATTATTGCTGGCAGGTTTCCATTGTTCAGGGTAGATGTACCTAGGTATGTTCCCATGGTGTCACGAGATGGGACAGGGTGGGAGACCAGGGTGCCAGTGCAAGTGCCAAAAATGCATTGGACTTGCAAGCTCGAGTTGGGTTGTCACCTGTCCCTGTATGGCCACCAGACATGTTTAATGCACTGTAGGACTGCTGCAACTAAACGTTTAAACTAGTAGCACTGATCACTGCCAGCATTGCTCTGGTGGCCCTCTTAGAAGCTGAATGAAGTGTCCTTCCTATAAGCTATGTGACATGTTAGGACAGTGGCTTGTGTGCATCTTTATCCATTTTGTTATGCAAAGATGACAAGTTTATTGAATCAAATTGTAAAGCTTTTGTTCAGAGTGGTGGTGTTTTGACTTGAGAGGAGCTTTGCCAGAATAAATCCCAAATGAAAAGGAGGCAGGGCTTCAGGTTTTGATGGGGTGTTCTAACTGACATTTTAAGTTGATGCACAAGTTGAAGCACATTTAATAAGGGACTTTGATGGAAAGAAACTTCTTGCGGTAAGTATAGCAACTTGGGATTCAAAAGAAGTCGCAGAATTGTTGCCACATGTGCTGCATCTTATCCCATGCAGGACTCCTTCAAACTGATCTTAACTAGTGGAGTGGGTGAGATTAATAATGATTTGAATAATTTATATCACTGACATATTTCTGTGGGTGTTTTGTACTTCCTACAGATGTCTCGGTTGGACTTTCAGCCACAATGTCTAGCAATTTTGAGTATATGACTACAGATGCTTGAAAGTGTAACAACTATGTCATACTTCTTCATGCTATTTACCTATTGCTAGACATCCAGAAAAATAAAAGCTGACCAGGGCACAAGGCCTCCTTTCATAAGATCTCCTGTGCAAATATGAAAACAGAGGCATAATGAAGGTACTATTATTTTCCCTTCGCATCATTTACATGTGCCCCAGAGATGGAATGGAGAAAAAGTTTAACAAATAAGGAGAAAAGGAAAGCTTTTAAGTGGGTCCTGAATGGCTTTCTTTCCCAAATGGAGATCATTTGTCATGGCATTAATACAGAAGAAGAGAGCAAAGGTGGAATCTCTGGCATCCCTGCCTCTAGGCCAATCTCAAATTAACACTGCCACATTACAGCTTCGTGGCTGCTTGTGCAGGGGCAGGGGTGGAAGATATGGCACCTGCAAAGACTTTGCCTCCAGAGGTGAGTGGAAAGCCAGAGGCAACTGCTGGTACCATGCAATACCCACTGATAACCCACTTGGTAGCATCATGTCAGTGCTCCTGTCCTCCCACTCACAGAAACTGCTGCTGCATATGTCCTTACATGTGTGTTGTGTTCACATAAAATCATAGAATACCAGATTGGAAGGGACCTCAGATATCATCTGGTGCAACCTTTCTAGGTAAAGCACAACCTATATGTCCCAGCACCCTGTCCAGCTGAGTCTTAAAAGTGTCCAGTGTTGGGGAATCCACTATTTCCCTGGGGAGATTATTCCAATGTCTGTTTGTTTCCATTGTGAAAAAATTTCCTCTTGCGTCCATCTGGAATCTCCCCATGGTTAACTTGTGCCCATCCAGGTCTTTGAAAGAGGGATGGATTTTTTTCTGTTACAGGGGAGCAGTGTCTTGTCATGTTATGTCATGGAGTTCAGCTTCTGCTGTTGTAGTGGTAACACTGATTCAGTGGTAGCACAGATTCAGTGGTAGCACTGAATCTGGAGTCAAAGAAGTAAAGGTGAGATGTGGACTACATAAAAGATGCTTCAGAAACGAGGAAAGACCTAAATGTATGAAGCCTCGTGCATCCCTGTGAGAGAGCCCTTCTCCCTTGCTGTCCTCCCAGTGTCTTGGAGGGGAGGGGGACCTTGTAAGACCTCATAAAAGAGCTGACTGAAAATGAGCAGACGTCATTAAAATGATCCAGTGGACCTCAGTAAAAATGTACTTAGCAATCCTGGCTGAGAGAGACATTTTTTCGCACTCTAATGGCCACACAGCTCCTTAAGTGGAAGAAGGAATGTCATTTACTTCACAAAAGGGAAAAAAAGTCTATGAGATCATTTATAACATTACTCACAACCATTATCTATCCCAAATCATTCTTACGCCTTGTCTGTGATACTGGCTGCCTTGCAGTGCTCACAGTCTCTCTAAACATAAAACCCTTTCTTATTCATTAATGGCATACCAGCTGAAATATTTAAAGCATTTGCAGACAAATGTAGCTAATTGTATCCTAGATGCAGGAAGGCCCAAGGGAACTCTAACTGCTGCCACAGTCACATTTACCTGCCCTGGGGGAGGCTGTTGTTTCAGTAAAAACCCTGTCAAATACAGGTTGGTTAATAAGAAGATGCTTTTCTACAAATGGAGCATATTTAGGCTCACATCCTGTGCTGACGTACTCATCTGAGTGATAAAAGCTTCCTGACCTCTCCCACATTCCACTGGCCTACTGCATCCTGGTGAAAGAGCTTCATCAGCTGAATGGCTGGCAGCACTCAACCCGCCCTGGATAAACCACTGAGGGACCCTTTGCCAGGGTACCTCAGTGGTTGAAGAAAGCCAGGGTTACACAGATTAGGGTGTCCTACAAGAGGCTTCCTCATTCAGATCTGATCCTGAGTGCATGATTAAATTTGGGTGCAGAAAGAAAGACCTAAAAACTTGTTCAGGAAGCTCAGGCAATGAAAGAAGACTAGATCTTTGTTGCCCTTGAGGCATACAGTTTCTTGCTTGATTTGTACTCAAGTTCTGTTTCCCATCCCCACATGAGACCAGCCTCAACCCTGATGTGTGTGGCAATGGTTTCTCATGTGTGTCTCCAGCAGATACCTCCAGGCTCCAGCCCACCACTATGGCTGATGTAGTGAATATCTTGAATAGTTTTTTGCTTGTGCACAGTTTTTAGTGGCTGGACTTTACAGAATAATGGCCAGTTCACTATGTGCAGGGCTGCCAAGGATCTCCTGAATATTTCTTTTCTCACTCACTGCCTATATCTGTCCGTGAATCCTACCCTGCACTTTCAAAAACATTCATTTTGACTCTGAGTTCATGCTGCAGAGCAGGATTAATGCATTTCAGGGCCCTTGGGGAGTATCTGGGGCCTCCTACCAAGTCATCATTGTATTTTCTTCAAGGATCTGGCACAGCTGCTTCCTCTGACTGGGGCTATCAAGTGGGTGCTATTTACCATTGCCAGGAACACGAGAAATGGTGATGCGCCTATGTGAGTTAGAGCATCTGAAAAGAAAAACACTCTGTGGTGTGCCCCAGTGCTGGAGAAATTGCAGCTATTGCTCAGGTTCTCCGCAAACAGCCCATGAACATAGCACGTTCGAAATGACCACCACATTAGACATTATTTGAATAGCAGACAACTGTGGAAACATTTGGCAAGAAAACATGTGGGAGATAACAAAACAATTGCAAATTTTGGCTGCCACAAATCAGCGTGTTTGAAAATCATGCACAGAAAGTCCTGAGGTGAAAATGTTACATGTGGTGCCCTAGATTCTTTGTACGCGTGAGACATTGACACTTTTGATGGCAATGACTATTGCTTTTCCCATGCTACTGGCAGTGCCCTAAACTGATAAAAGGGCAAAAATATATTGTCTTGGCCAGCTCTTATAACTGGAAAAAGCACGCCCTATTCTGCCGACTAAAAGTGATTGAAGGATCTACTCCAAGAATCATGACTCCAGCTATTTAGTGGCAGCCGTCTCAGGTCACAGCAGTGCAGCCTCAATAAGAAAGGTAAATAAATTGAGAGGTGGGTGGAGAGCAACTGAGAACACCATGAATGAGCATGGGTTAGTCCTAAACCTGGTTAAGGCTCACAGCTGGCGGAGTGGGAACATATTGTTCTCATTATTTGCCAGTGGTTGCACATCTGCACTGGAAGTCAACAGAAGGGCATTTTTTTTTGGTACAATTATACATTGTGTAATAAGATAAGAATAAAACTAATCCCCATTTATCTCGAATTTCTCAGAATGGCTGTAGTCCCTGCAGACATAGCTGACTTTATAAAATGTGAAAGTCTGAGTCACACCAGCAGATTGTACAAGGAAACTAATCTGATGTAATAGAAATGTTTACAAGCCCAGTAACCCTTCTCCCTCCACCCTCCTCTGCTTTAAAAAGCCACGTAAGGCCATGGATCAAAGCAATGCAGCGGCAGCATGCTGAACACTGAAACAATAACAGCCCTGACTTCTTCAGACGTCATTAGTATGAGTTACCAGAGGATTTTTGCATTCACTGAAGAAGGAGGTAGTATAATCATTTGCATCAAAGACTGGAAGTGGAGCTATAATACAACCAACTCTTATCACTAAAATATTGCTAAACATGATTAAACACGGTTCACTGGAAATATCAGAAGCTGACTACCCAGTGGGATCAAAAAAGCAGCAAACAGCTCTGAAATGTGTACTCAGTTAACGCTTACCAGATGCAATCAATTTGGAGTAATAGTCAGTTCCAGTCCTCAATTCATATCTTTATGAATTGAATGCAGATACACTCCCGTCTAATAGATTTCCTGCCTCTATTTTACTCTTTCTTTTCCAAGCAACACACCACCTTTGGTTCCTTGAACTCTTCATCTCTGCCTAGGAAGGCTGGATGTTCCCTTCATGTTTCAAATTTGATATTGGTCTCTGGGCAGATCTCAGGCTTGGTAAGGGTAAATATGATGACAACACATTTAGGAGTTTGTAAGATATGTGACTTCACTGCTCAGGACACTGAAAATAAATAAGAAGTGCAAAGTCAAAGGAGCCCATGCTGAACAGATTAAATGTTGCCTGTAAATGAGAATTTGTCTCCCTGGGGATGTAACTTGCAGGGTCCCACGGGTTTCCTTTCTGGTCCTGGTGGAAGATCTGTAGGTAACAAAAAAACTGGGAAGAAATGTTAGGGATAGGTCAGCCAGAAAAAAAATGGTATGGATTACTTGTTAAAGGAAGGTCAGTCTAACAGTGTACATTTTGACAGCCAAATGAAAGACGATGAAGCTAGGGATAAATATAGGCAGCTCACCTACAGGAATGGGAGCTTTATTCTAGAAAGTGGTGGTTTAGCAAAGGATTTAGGTGAAAGGCTGGTAACCAAGACTACATGGGAGCTCTCAGGATAATTCATAGCATAAAGGCCAATTTGAATCTCAAAGAGGAGCAGCAATATATTTAGCTGCCCTACTAACATGCTGGAGAAAGCTCAGACAAAAGTAACAAGAGTGATCAGAGGCCTGGTAAACTTGAACTCAGGGGTAAAAGTGAAAGATGAGACTGTGTCTAGTCTGGAAAAGCGAAGACAGGACAGCCTTCAAATACATAAAAGGTAGCTGCGAAGGAGACTGTAATAAACTGTTGTCCGTATCTGCTTGCAATAGCCTAAGTAACAAGCTCAACTTGCAGCAGGACAGATTTATATTAACCATCAGAAATGTTTTCTAATGATAAGAACCACTGAGCACCAGAACATATTGCAGATTACCATATGATTAAGAACTGGTTAGGCTGGTGATTTCCAAGCTTTATTTTGCACCAAACCTCAACTGAGAAAACTGTCAGGGTTCTACCTGCCATTGTTAAATGGCAAAACTATTTTGTCTTAAAACAAAGAACCTTGAATACTGGAAATAGTGGTGGTGATGATGACTACTCACACAAAAGAAACCCTGCAGGGAATGCACCAGTTCTATTAAAAACAAAGGAAAAGTCACCTTGGGAGTTAGCCACCTTCTGTAGTGGTATTTAAGAGTAAGAGGGTGCTGAAAAACTGGCTGGGATGTGACTAGGGTGTGCAGGAGCTGATATGGTGATAGAGATTGGGAGGCTGTGCAAAGAGGAGTCATTGCAGAAAACAGTGATCAATCAGTCTTAAAGCATATAAGTGGGTTTTGGGGTAAGTTCAGATGAAGGGGAACTAGGGACTTTTGTGGGGTGATCATGGGGTTATGGGCATGACACAGAGCTGGGAGCAGAGAGGGTTGAGGCAAAGGACATAAGATGATAGTATAGAAGAAGACATGGCTGGGACATTTGCAGTTGGGTTGCAGCTGCTTTTCCTGCTTCCATTCCTCCTCAGCTGTGGTGAGCCCACAGTGTACACCTCACTGGTGGGACTCCCAACAGAAGCAGCTGTGCACCTCTGAGGGAGGCTCAGACCCAGTCTTGGGGTGACTGTATTCAAGCATACTTTGTTATGATTGCAAATACCTACTGAGCAGCCTTTGTCAGATACATTGTTCTTGACAAGCAAAAAGTGATGCAGAACTGCTGACAAAGGGAAGGGGGCCATCTTTCTGTTTTCCGTGCTTCTTATCCTGTTTAAACTGTACCTGTCTGAAGCCTAAGGAAATGTGCACTGATGTAAATGTGTGTGTGAAAATGGGGAGGTCCTGCTCTGCTGGCAGATGGTACCCTCATTTACCCCTTTCCCCAGAGCACGAGGGCATGTCCTCATGTTGTGTCACTCCTACCATCATGATCAAAATCCCTTATTGCTCATGTCTGGGAAATAGAGTCACGATCTCAAATGTTGTCACATCAGCTGAGTAGAGAAATGCTAGGCCTCCCACTATGTACGTGTGGGTAGCACCTTTTCTTTTATTAGCTCAGAGTACTTTCTAATAGGAGTTAACCTTTGTGACATCCTTGAGGGACTGGCCTGCTATGATTAATTTGTATCTTGCATATAGGAAAATCAGTACCAAAGCAAGAAAAACCTAGCTCAACATCATCCTCTAAATCATTGCTTGAGATTGGAAAAGAATATGCTATTTCTTGTTTCCCCCCACAGTGAGCTGCTCTAGTGATTAAAACACACTGCTAGATATAGAGAAGAAGCCAGTCTGGAACTGCAACTGCCTAACAGTATCTGTACATTAAAGAAGGCTTTACTGCTATGGCATGCCTTGCCTGGACAGATATCTATATCCTCTCAGTTCCTGGCCAGTGAAGACCTAAGTGTGTGGGGCTGAAGTTGCAAAGGTGCAGTGCTGTCCTGGTTGTAATATACTGTAATTCTTGTTGGAGGGAGTCCCAGACCACACTCAACACCCTGAGATTAAGAAATGTTCAGAACTGTAAAAATACAAATCACAAAACAAGCTTGGTGAAGGCTGAAGAGCAGTTTTTGAACACCCCAATGTGGACGGTAAACCACAACAACAGTAACAGGAAAAGCAGCACCACAAACGAAAACCCAGTACTCCATTTGAAACTGAATTCATTTAATAAACTAGAAGAAATTGCTCAGCAATGAAAAACTTCAGCACACCACCCTGACCACATAAGATACATGAGAACAAACAGGTTTGTGGGCACACCTCAAGCAATGTTAACACAGCAGCCTTCTCCAAAACAGTCTCCACACAAGCAAGGTGATCTCACTGTCTGGTAAAAATAACGCTCATCAGCCAACTGTAATCAATCAATTTCACAGGAGTGATTACTATATATAAAAAGTGAGGTTGTTAAAATGTACAGGACGTTGGCTCCAACCACGACCTTCTGACCTCAATGAACAAGCAAACTGAAACTATTTCTCACGGGAATCGGTTTTAGGTTACAGATCAGGCAGTAATTTGGGAACTTCAGCAAAGGACAAATCAAAGCACAACAAAACCTCCAGAAAGCCTTTGCAATGGTGCTTTAGATTTGGTGGCAAAACTCCACTTGGGGTCATCTTTTGCAAAAGGGTCCAAGAAAAGAATTTTATTCTCACTGGTGCCTTAGCAAAGCAACTTTGAAAGGAGAGTGATCCATGTTGGAGAGGCAGCTCATGAAGGGGATGAGGGTCTACTTGTTGCAGCCAGTGGCAGGCAACCAATAGCCCCTTTTTGATGCTTGGGACCAGGTGACTGAGCAGAGGAAACATCTAGCTTCTCTGATCATGAACAAGACTGTACATATAAAACATATATGTGTATCAGTGTTGTATCAGCAAATGGTAAATTGCAACATTTCTTACTCACTGTGTAAGAACTAATTTTCCATGATTTGTATCAATCAGTTGATGGGTGGAAGTGGAAAGCCAATTAAAAGTACAGAGATCAGATCTTTTAACATTGTTTGCTATTAATAAGAAAAAGCCCCCAGCTGCTTCAAATATGCTCAGCGATTTGTGGGGAAGGTTGAATGGACGAGGCATCAAAACAAGTTTTGTACTTACACCTAACAGATGTATTAAATAGGGGAAGTAGTAACTGCAGTTAATAATGGACAGGCTGTTTCTGGTTACTGTGAACTAGATACTCAAAGATGTAAGTTCTTAAAGATACAGATGAGCACTTTGTGATATTTCCCAAAGCATCGCACTGGAAATCAGTGACAGCTGTGTGAAGTGAGAACGCTACCTGCTTGAGCTGCAGTTTGGAAAATCTCACCCACATCCTTCATGTTTCTAAAATGAGTGTGCCTTAACATTGCCCACCTGTTTCTAGTCATAGGCTGGAAGAGGAAATGAGCTTTGCTTCTTCCACTCTGCTGATCTCTCAACTGTGAATGAACAAGCCCAAATGAAGAGAGTGCCCTTTTCACACCGATTAGCTAAACTGAAACCAAAAGTCACTACATGAAACACTTTTCTGCATAACAGAAACCAAAAGTCTTTGCAATTAAAAAGGGTAAATACTGAGCAGAAAAAATATTGATAATGCGATACATGATGTTGTAAACCAGTCTTAAGTGTTAAGATGGTTTCCTCTTTTTTCCTGTGATTTTGCAGTTTGACTTGAAAGTCACCGTTATCAAACAGGCAAATCAAGGCAGAAATTGTTGGAGCTGAAGAGAAAGGTTTGTCTGAAGTCTCCTACTTCTCTGTGTGGCTCCTTCTGCTGGGCACTGTGCACAATCTCCACGCAGGAGTGGAGCCTGGTGGCACTAGGCTTTCTCCCAGTGTAAAAGATGTAGCAAAGTGTTTAGATGGAAAGGATAAAGAGGGCCAGGAATGGTGAAAACTAAGGGTCTGTGAGGTGCTGGGAGGCTGGCTGCATTGTCCAAGGCCACACAGAAATTTGGGGCAGGCAGATGAGCCAGCTGCTCCAGCTTGTGGGAGGTGTGTGCTGATTTTGGTGCCTCTACCCTGAGAAGCTGCCAAGGCAATGATATGAGCATCATCATCAGTCCCCAAAGAGTCCCTTCACAGTGACATTATCATTCATCAAGTCCCGGGAGAGTGTGTCCACAAGTGACTTGGCAGGGAAAAAAAGATCTTTTGTGCTAAATGACATTCTGCAAAATATTTTCACAAAGCAGGAGGTATCAGAATATCTAGCAAAAACATGAAGCAACTGGAAGACACCTTGTGATAGACACCATTGGGATGCATTTGATACCTCGCCAAAGCAACTCTTCTAAAATTATTGACTAATTCAGCCCATCCCAGGCACACACAAGCTGCTGGACTGCATTGGCTTGTGCAAGATTGGTGCTTAACATGGTAGACAACTTAGTCTTCATGGTTGAAGTCACGTGGCAGAAGATGCTGTAAATTACTCTGTCTCATGGTAGCTGATTATGAAGGAGTTTCTATTTTGACAGCAGCTGTACTACCAAGATGGGACACTATGAATCTTGATGCAAACATGCACTACAGGTAAATAGCCCTAAGGGATTTTTACCATGCTCAGAATGTTTGTTAGCATAACTACTCCTGGGCAGTTATTGTCACTGGGTGGGGAAGATGAGGCGGAGAGTTACCTGCCTTTGCTCTGGCCACAGAGGTAGGTAGCACTCCAGCCAAATTCCTGCATCTTGTTTGCAGAGGTCCTCTGGGTCTCTTTGTGTCTCCCTCATACATACTCCACAATGCCAAGGCTGGGGACTGGACAGATCCTATAGGTGAACTTTGCAGAAGAGGAAGCTTCAGGGGTTATTTAATCTCTAGAGGTTTGGGGAGGGGAATCAGAGAAGAAGAGGGAGCTTCAGGGGTTATTTAACCTCTAGAGGTTTGGGGAGGGGAATCAAAGAAGAAGAGGGAGCTTCAGGGGTTATTTAACCTCTAGAGGTTTGGGGAGGGGAATCAAAGAAGAAGAGGGAGCTTCAGGGGTTATTTAACCTCTAGAGGTTTGGGGAGGGGAATCAGAGGATGCAAACAAAACACTCTCCACAGAGGGGTAGGGCAGTGCCTACAAATGGATAATGGTGGGTGCATAAATCTGTACTCCCTTTCCTAATCTCCACACCCTGCTGGGAGCTTCTGCTGAATTCTGCTGAATTGTAGCTCCCTTGACATGGCCCTCAGAGCAGCGTGTGGCTTTCAGCCACAGTGTTTCTAGCTCTCTTTGGGATACAAACTTTGGGTTTCATTCAAGAAAGCACTTAGGCATGTGTAATTCCTTGAATTTCAATGTGACTATTCATGAGCGTAGAGTTAGCACATATTTAATTGCCTTCCTGAATATGGGCCAAAATAGAGAGTATCCCAGGGGTGCATGGGAAAGAAACTTAGTTTTCATTGCTTCAATAGAGATTGCTACTCCACTTAGAAGCGTTTGCAAATGGTTTGGGAAGGTTTGGGACTTCTTGCTAGCACATCTCTAGAAGGCAAAGCAGGCAACCAACCCTACTGCAAATGAGATGAGGATCACCTGTGCCTGCACCACCCAAGAAGAAGGGCTCACATGAGATTTGGGACTTTTTCTCATTTCTTTGTGTCTGCCCAACAAATGCTCTGCCCCAGTGTTCTCCCCATCCACTTGTGGATTTATCAGTTTTTATTAATGCCCTTTGGGAAAGAGCTCTGGATTTTGGCTATTCAATTGTGCAGGTAAAAACAGAAGAGAAAACTTCTTAAGAATGTCATTTTTAAAGACACTGGTTTCCATTTTAAAAATAACTGGAAGGTGATGAGGAGAAAATCATGCTTTTTATGTTAACTTTAACGTGGTAGCGAACTGGAGGTACAATGCCAGCAAAGATGGTATATTTTCTTAGAGCTCAATTTGTCACCTAATCCCACAGACCTCCATTGTGTTCAACTGAAATTGTTACTGAGTGTGAAAAACCACAAAAATCTTTCGTATTTACCACCAGTTCTTAACCAAATGCCCTCTTCACTTTTCAAAAGGAGCTCTAAAACTTGATATGGTGTTGTTAGTGAGTAGCAGTTTCCATTTGATTTTTCAGTTGTAAATAGTGAACATCTGAAACTGTTCTGGAATTTTGAAAATGAAGCAGGTTGCCCAATATTTACATTCATTCACATATAGGCGATTACAGTAGATACCTCCACATCCCTGATGAGAATCATCTCATCTTAAGATAGATGTCTTTTAGATATTTATTACATGGCTAATTGAGGCTGAGACCCCAGTTTGCAACAAAAAGCTACTTTCCCCATGGTCACTTTTGTTGGTAGCTTGGCCTACAACAGTCATGACCCATATATGAATGTGCCAAGTGGGCTGAGCCATGCTGAAGGTCAGCATGCTGACTGCTGCTGCAGGCTCACAGAGTTTTGGGTTGAGTCATGTGTGGGTGGGGGTAAGGCTTTCTCCTTCACAAACAGTGTTGTTTTCACTGGCTGCCTGGGCAAGATGGGGGAGGAAGGAGGTTAATCAAACAGCCTGCTTGTGGCAGCATCCAATGAGGCTGCTCAGCATGCCAGGATTGAGAGCGGGTGTCTGTCCTCTTCACTGGGTGAGAGGCTGCTGAAGACTGGAGAGGGCATGTGGATGGTGCCCTGGCAGCATGAGGCCTTGAGGTGCAGGATAGTCCTGTTCTTGTGGAGAGAGGCACAATCTGAGTCCTGGGATGGGGCTGTTCCTCTCTGACAGCACTGCAGAGTGCTAGGGACACTAGGAACAGATGGAGGTGGTGAGGGCTTGGTGCAATGCCTTCATGCTGCCCCATCCCATCCCTCCTCCTGCCCTGTCTGCAGCTGAGCTGCTTTTCATGACATAAAGGCTCCTTCACCTACAGGATCCTGGGGCATTCCAAAGCTTACATGGGCAGAGCTGCTTTGGGCCATAGAGTGAAAGCAGATTAAGACACGGTTCTTCCCTGCCATGCAGGAAACGGGGTCAGTGTGCACAGGAGTCCACAGCATGGCTGATGATGCTATGCAGCAAAGTACATTGCTGATATTGCAATATGCTTCTCTGCCAGAGATGACACATGAGTATCTCCCTGTCAGAGGTGAGAGAAGTCCGTTTGAAAGACATAGGAGAGAGCTCGAAAGGTAATTTCTGCTTTAGCTGTTCCTGAGGAGGATGGTCCAGGAAAGGCAAAACACAAAGGCATACTCTCATTTACACACAAGTATGTATGCTGTCTGTGAGGATGGTGATTATGCAAAGGGACAAGTAATAGAAAGTTTGCCCAGGAAACATGCAGTTCTAAAGGAAGGCTGGCCTGCACAAAGAAAGCACACTCTAAATGAAAGCACTATTTTCAAATTAGCAAACCTTAATGGTTTACTTTGGGATTTAGAAAAAAATAAACGTCTTATTTCTAAATATAAAGCCATGCTTACAGTGGCATCTAGTGGCTCTTGTGTTTATGGACCTCTCCTCCCCAGCACGGCTGTGAGAATAGGACCAGGAGAGATTTACAACAGCATTTGTTCATCTTTTTTGTCCAAGATTGACCTTCCAGTAGCACTTTTCTTGTGCAGACTTCCCCCCACCTCTTAGAGTATTGTCTAATGGATCACTGCAAAGATTAAAACTGAAGTCAGGGGAGTCCCAGCTTTTAGGGTGAGTGTTGGGTTAGAGCACCTTAAAAAAATAGGTGAAGTTCTGGACTCAGATCTTTATTTTTATTTTACAATTATAGAAAATGAATTTGAAAAGGCAAAAAATTAGGGTGTTTCAGATTGACAAAAGCTGGCGGCAGCTAAGATACATGTTTCCATCTCCCATGAACTGTTAATGTTTCAGCAAACATGAAATGCACACATGCAGGTCTATTAAAGGGCAAGGGAGATGGGTTCTGGCTGTGCCTCCCTTCGTGCTGGCTGGTGTCAGAGTCAGGGCTGAGAGATGGGCCATGTCTTCTTCTGCCAGTGAATACCCTAAGGGAGGACATTAACAGCCAGGTTAATGATAAAATGACCCAGTAAGCATTTTCACTCTCAAGAGACTGATCTGGCAGAAGAGCTCTTTCCCACAAGGCAGCAAGAAGAGAGGGAGGACAGTGCTGATGGCAGCTGCGAGGATGTACTAGGGGAAGTGTGACCTCCTGCTCCTTTCCTTTGCCTGCAGCCACCTGACATAGAAGGGGAGCGTTCCTGTTGCTCCCCTTAGTTGTCTGCCAGCTTTTCCTCAGTGCAGGCTTCTCCTTCATCTTCTCAGGGATTCACTAGCAACCCCAGCTTCCCCTGCTCCCACTACCCCAGCTCTCCTCAGACTTCCAGCCTGTCAAAGCCCACACACTGCTTTCTCCTTTTGATATGCTCAAGCCCAGTTCCTCACTGCTCACAGCTTCCAGCATCAATTTGCTCTCCTCCTGATCTGCTTTCCAGTGGCATCTCTTGCCTTCCCATGCTGTGGACATCACTGAGATAAATATTAGTGTCACACTGAGTTTTTCTGATGAAGACTCCTCTGTTTCATCTATCTATTTCCTAGCTGGTCCCTCCACTTTCATTGAATCCTACAGCAGGAATTTCAGCTCCTTTTAGAATCAGAATCATAGGATGGCTTGGGTTGGAAAGGACCTTAAGATCATCAAGATCCAGCCTCACTGCCATAGGCATGGACATCTCACACTGGACTAAGTTGCTCAAGGCCTGGCCTTAAGCAACCTGGTCTAGTGGCCTTTTCACTTGCTTTGGCCCATGCCTTATCTCTTCCTCCACCACACTCCCTGCTGCCCCTTTCTGCAGAGCACAGCAGATTTTGCTAAGAAAAACAGTGAGCTCTGCTGTGATCTGTCTTCCGTTTTGACCCACTCTTTCCTTTAGTCACAAGCACGGGTTTGACCAACATTATTCTGGGGATTATGTCCTCTCCTTTGAAGTTCAGACACAACAACCAAGCTTCTGCTAACAAAACTCAACAGGCCAAGGGAAATGGACTGAACAGTGGCATATTGTTGTCCATACAGCTAGTTAGCAAGGTCCTGGCACACTAGCGTTCTGTTGACCATGCTTAGGCATAGTCCAGGACCACAGCAGCTGGATGGGGTTACCTGTGTGGTGTGAACACATGTATGTCAGACCTAAAAAGAAGTCTCAGAATCATTTTATTTACTAAGGTAGCTGCAATCAGCATGATCAAAACTGCTGCAACAAATAACTCATAAGACAGAAGACAGCATTCTCACTGAATAACACTCTGATCCTTCCCTCTCAGCAAGCAAGGGCTGTACTTGCACGGTTGTGCACCTCCCATGAGATCTGCCCTTCCTCACCATGCCTATCAGGAAGATGTAACAGATTTGGGGAAGCACTGACATGAACTCATGGCAGAAAGACACACCAAGGAGCTTCAGACTCGTCAGGCTTTCTTCAGAGATCCCTAAGCCCCAGGTAACTGTGAGGTGAGAGGAGTGACTGGGAGAGGAAGATCACCTCATACCTGCTCTGCATTCGACATTGTTCCCTAAGTGTTCCTCACCAGCTGCTCTCAGGGATGGGATGGATGTACCCTTGGCTGCTGTTCCTCTTTGCTTGCCCTGTATGCAAGAACAAAAGCACTTTCAAGGGCCAGACCTATGCAGGTGGTGTTTTCTGCAGTGGGAGGACAGCTAGATTTACACACAGAATTGCTGTGTTAAAACAAGTCAGGGAACAACACAGGGGAAGACCTAGAGAATTCATGCACTATAAAACCCCAAGGGAGTTTTTTCTTATGTGCATACCTTATATTGTAATGTATGAAATATTGTAGCTAATGAGTCCTACTTACTTGAGATGTTAATACATCCACATCCTCTACTACTTTATCTTTTGACATTTTAGAGCCTCTTCTTTTCTTTTTTTTTATGGAAGCTATAATTTTCTTGAGTACACTATCATGAATTCATTTAAAGACCTAAAAGCTCAACTATAGTCTAATTGTGACATAGATATCAGTAATGCGAAATCTGCTTTTGCAATGCAAATGCCTGTCTATTAGCAGAATCTTGTACATTTGATTCTGAGTTTGGAGCAGCAGCTGTTTATTCAGTTCGCAGGTTTCTTGTGGTTTGTGGTTTCTTGTGGTTTAAACATTTGCAGGGTGTAGACACTAACGAGAGCACTGAATTGTTTATGGTGATCTTTGAAGCAGCATTGCAGATTTGTCATGAATTTTTGCCTGGCCAGCAGAAACATATTAGCCTCTCCTTATGCAAAGTCCCACGTGCAGAGTAACTTCTCTAATCCAGCACTTTGGGACCATGCAGGTCAATGAGAGTTTATACTGCTGCCTCATGGCAGTTGATCACACCCTTTCTTCAGCTCTTTCATTTGGAGGTTTTTCTTTTCCCCAAAATAGGCCATTCAGGCATAAAGGGGGAAAAAAAACCCAACCCAAAACCCCAAACCAACCAAACCAAAACCTAATTTTAAAGTGTTCGCAGCAAAAGCCCATGTAAGATCAGGCAGGGAAGCAAATTAGGTCTCATCTCAACAACTCATGAACCAGCTCTGTAAAGCCAGCTCTGCACCAGGAGTGCATGAACAGCCCCTCCTAGTTGGGAACCCATCTCTTACAACAACAATCTCTTACCAGAGCTCCCCTCACCTTTTCTGTGTACTTTTGTTGGTAATTCCAAGCCAGTTCCACCTCTGCCTGTTTTCCACTTCAGTAGTCAGCAAAATGACTTTCCAGGAGCCTGGTCAGTTCATGCCAAGCTCCCTTACATGAGCTATTGGGAATGGGCTGCTTGTCCCAAACTCAGAGAGTAAGTCATTAGACTTGTCCTAACAACTCCTAACTTAATAAATATTGATTGAAGAGTGGTCCACTAGATCGTTGTCGCCTCCATTGAGAAGGAGAGGAAGATTCAGTTGAAATACGTTGGGCAAACCTCTGGAGAGACACAATTGTTGAAACAATATTGTACTATGGAGGAACAGGAAAATTAATCTCACATTCCCTTTCTACCTAATTCTCCATGACATGCAGTCGTCCTTAGGTACATGGCAAAAGGGAGCCCTCTAGGGTAAGAGTTGCATAGGAAGAACTCAGTTTTCAAGATGCTTCACAGCTGGTTTCAGTTTGTACTTCAGCAGCTGTGAAGGTTCATGAAATACAATGATTTATGTTGTAACCTCCAGCTCAAGGGAAACCCAAGCTGCTCACCCAAAGCCAGGACACTGCCAGCAGAAAAACCTCCACTTCTATGCCATGCCTCTCTAAGCATTCATCAAAAACAGGCTGGAAGGGCTGGGAGTCCTTTGTAATGGCTCAGACTGAGCCTTCTCACGGTCCCTAAAAGAGAGTGATGGAGGATGAGGACAGCTGGAAGGAGCAGGATGATGTAAAAATACAAGATCTTTGTACTTACAAGTTAAGTGGCTTATGGCTTATGTAGGGTCTCTTCCTTGCTATTGACTGAATGCAAGACTCAGACCTGATCTGGTCCTGTCACCACAGCCCCAAGGACAAGAGAGTGCAACAAGACCCTCATCACGTGGTGGGATAGATGTCCTTCAAACCTGACACAGCAGCAGCCTTCCCACTGCATCCAGCTCAGAGGCACCACAACTGCTGGGCACCATAGCCTCATGCTGTTTCCTCAGGCAGGATTTACTGTCATGTCTATAGTGTAATGATACTCCCTCCATTATCCCTGCCATTTCACTAAATCACATGGCCATACCTCAGGTAAATTACAGGCCTTCAACAGAAATTACTGGGTGTAACTCCCTGGCCTGAGTTAAAAGGATGATAGACTAGACCTGGGGATTGCAGAACTTCTTCCTGAGCCTGAGAAACCATGAATCCCCTTGTGAAGCCTGTGGCTTTGCACAATACTGCAGAGTCTTACTGTTTTCAGTCCATTTTGTTTGCCACCCCAATGGCAGTGATCTTACTGGCTTGGGCAGCTGTATTACTAAAGGATCATATGATTGTATATTATCTGGCCTTTCCTTCTAACACAGAAATACCATAGATAGTAGCAAATTCTTACCAAGGGATTGCTGTCAGGGAGGCAGTGTAAAGTACTTTCATTTTAACAGGATTTCACGATTCTTTTTTTTCCAACCCTCACACCAAAGAAATGAAACAAGCAGTTTTGCCTTGGGTGCCAGCCTATGGTGGTTCCTCAGCCACACGCAGCAGCTCAGCCCTGCTCTTCCACTGGGATTGAGGTTTCTGCGCAGCACCTTACTTCAGGCAATGAAATATGAGGTGAGAGAGAGCAGCTGTTTGGGTGAGAAAGGCACCACAACTCATGTACTACTGTGCTGCTTAATATTGGACTAGAGGAAGGGTAATAATAGCAAAACTCATTTTTGTTTCTTTCCTGATCAGATGCCGTGGCAGTGTCAGAGAGATTCATGTGAAAACTTCTCCTCAGACCTCAGTGCTGACTTGAAGTGCTCTTTAGATTTCAGGTTTTTAATTCCTCTGAAAGTTTCATCCAGTTTTGAACTGGCCTAACTGGGGGTCATCTCTATGTCAGTTTGCCCCTCTGCTATCTGCTGGGGTGTCATGAGTGCTGTGAGCTAAGCTTCCTTTCCTGGAAGGATGCTTCCTTCTCCCTACCTCTCCTATTGTTCTTCACTCTCTCACCTGGCTGAATTTCTTAAGTGCATCCTGGTAACCACAGAAGCAGAGGGGCTCCAGGCATGGGAGCATGGCTCACAGGAGTAGGGAGGGCTCATGGGGAGATCCAGCTGGAAGAGAAGACAAAGGGAGCAGTCACCAGCAGGGCAAAACAATTTCAAGAGCTATCATCTGGCACAGTGCCCTTACCTTCCCCTGTGATGGGAACAGCCTGTCTTCATCAGAGAAGTATGAAGGATTCGTCTTGGGTCACCAAATGACATCAGTCTGCCAAAAAACCTTCTTGGTTGTAGCACAAATCTGGTTATTGGGTCATGTATATTCAATACCCAGAAACTAAAACAAGAGTTTGGCTGCAACAGATGCTGATTGCAAAAGGCTTCACCTGGTAAAGAACTGCTCAATTAGTCTATGTGTTGCTCTGAAGGAACAGAGAATGGCAAAAGACCAGATTCTGGTCTTCCAGAATTGGCTTCCACCTCTGGAGTGACAGAAATCAGTGTGAAATGCAACACACAGGTGAGCTGCACAGTGTTCCCAGCCAGTGTCCTGGTCTCTGGATCAGAGAAGGGAGGTCAGAGCATGACTGTAGTTTTTCAAAAAGGTCTTTCCATCCCAGCAAGCTCAATGTACCCAACACTGAATACTTGTTATCCAAATACTCTGTCCTTGGAAAAAAAAATCCTTTATAAAGGATTTGGTCAAAACCCAACCAACAACCAAATAAACTAGCAAGCAAAAACTCCAGGAGCTCCCTCAGGATAACATTTATGTTGCCTCTTGAACTTTGGAGAGCTATTTCCCATGGTAAATGTGTCTAGGTAGCATGAGGCCACTTGTAAATTAGTGTCATCCACTGTATTACAAAGAGTCAAACTCTGGTACAGATGTAGTAGCTCTAGAGCATTTATGAGACAAAGGATAACTTAACAGCTTCCAATTAGCTTCTAGAAAAGAATACATGGTGCTTAAAGTACACCAAAAAAGCAGCATGCAACTCTTCTGAAAAAGCAATGCTGCTACTCCTTGTGATGCTTTAGCCTCCTGTGGTGCCAGATGTAGCTAGTGTTTTACTATTTCTTTCTTCAAATAGCAGTGCTCAGGGGGGATAAACTTTACTTAACCTAATTAATTTTAATCACAGCTTTCAAATCTCATACTGTGCAAAGAATTACAAATTGGAATACATTAATAGAAGCCATGGTTTATGCTGCAAGCTAATAGGGAAGTGTGCATTTACATTTTCTGCATGAGTTTGCAATTACCATTAAAGTAAAATTCAGTTATGTCCTTTTAAATTACTAAAATGTGAAGAGCAGATTGAGCTGGTCCCATTTGTTGTAGAAAATGACTGGAAAATGGCCTACATTTCAAAGAATTAAACGATTTTTACTAAATAAGAGGTTTTAGAAAATTATTTCCAGTTGTCTAGAGCTTAGGTGCTTCAAGGCATTTTGGTTTAAACAATCTTTCTGTTAAAATAATGGATCACTTAATGTTTCCTACCTGCTTCAGTACAGGGTCATGGAAGGAACAAAGAGAGTTCTCCCACGAAGCCTCACCTATGTATTCCTTTAGGAGTAAGCCAGAGAAACAACATCTCAAAAGACCACATTCAAGATATAACTCTGAGGTACCACAGCTCTGAGCATCAATCAGTCCAGACAATTTCCTTCCCAATGGGGAGATTCTTCCTCATGTTATGAATAATGGGAGGTGGAGGTCAAAAATACCCTCAAAATATTAAAATGCAGCAGCTCTGGGGTTTCATTACAAACAAAAAACTCTTCCATGTGTCTCTGAAATTCATATTCTAGTGAGACCAGGCTAAAGTCTTTATGTATGCCAAATGATTTAAGAGCCTTTGTCCCATTTTAAAAACATATGCACTTTGAAGACTGATCCCTTCAGACACTGGTAGTGACTGGGGGACATTCCCCAGTGCCCAGCTGTGGGACTGCTGGACCACTCTTCAGTAATGCCCACTTTTGTATCTGGAAGACCAGGTGTTAAATTTCAATGGTTGGTGACACCACAAGTGCAGGGGCATCAGTTCCAGGGGAGACAGTGATAACAGAAGGAGAACAAACAAGGTGGTCTTGGCCTTGCATCTGTCGATGCCAAAACAACCTGGTTAATTTTACAGCACTATGATACCAGATCAAAATGATTTGGCGAACTAGTGCTCATCTTCAAAAGCAAATTGATCTTACAAGAAACTAAGACTCATTGGCTTCAGTGGAAACCTACATACCAAGGTGCCAAACATCCTTCTGAGCATGCAGCTCAGATGAATAAGTCAGTTGGCTCTTTTGAGAACGTGCTGTCTTCCTAGAAATGGCCTTGTTTGTAAGAAAAGTTGAGTCTTTCCAAAGAGAGTGTTGTCCCCGGGAGTGTAGTCTGTGCTGCAGTCTGACAGTGCCCAGAATTGGTTTTCATGTAGTGTTTAAGACAATGTCTGCGAGAGGACAGCAGTGTTTGTATTTACTTCCCAGTGTAAACCTCCTGTAACTTATCCTTTTTATTTTTTTAATTCAAGATCATGTAAAGTGAGCAGTCTTGTCATAATTGGTACAGACACAGAAACACTTTATACCTTTGTATAGCAGAAAGGTCAAACACATGGCTTTGGGGAAAACAAGCAGATGTATCTATTACAGATGACAACCTTTAGCTAAGCTGTAAACTTCATGCTTATTAAATAATTGATAATACATCAGAGCTTTGGGAAAACCATGTTTAACATGCTAAGTTTAAATAAAATGGCTTGTGATAATAATATTTTGTAAAACGTAATATAAGGTACAAATTGACATACAGACCAACAGGATGAAACATTCCAATTTCATTAAACAGATTATTATACCTAAAAACAGCGCTGAACCTATGGAAGAGGAAAATTAACCATGTTTTCACTGTGAAATATCACTTCAAATTTGAATTTGCAACAGAAAGCTTGTTGGGGGTTTCTTATCTTTAAAAATGCAGCTAAAATGCTCTGTAGAGTGCTTATAACCACAGAATGATATAAGTAATTTTAAAGGAAATGATGAGCTGATTCTTAACTGATGCAAATCATCAGAGGTCTGTGAGAGTAAGTGGAAACCTACTCAATGGACAATTTCAAATTTAAATAAGATACAGACTGCAGATCTACCAAAATAGTTTCCACATACTTTCTTTAAATTGCAACAAGAGGAGGAAAATTCACTTTTCCACCACACCAGTTTCCATAGGCCTTCAAAAGAGCCCTGTGTGCTGCTGAAGCAGAAACTGGACTCCAGCAAGCACTTTTTGAATCCTTTCAGGGTTAAAGCTAAGAAGCCACTATGGATATCAGGTTTGTGCTGGGGTTTACTCATAGCAGTCACAACCTGGAGCAGAAAAGTTCTGCACTTGTCCTTCTTTTTGTTGGCAGCTGCACATACTGCAAGCATCCTTTGGCTGCTTGGAGCAGATTCTGCTGGAAGGTATGTTAAGGCACATGAAAACCAACGAGGTGCTTGGTGGCAGCCAGCATGGCCTCACTAGGGGGAAATCCTGCCTGACCAATTTGGTGACCTCCTACGATGGGGCTATGGAACTGATGGACAGGGGTAGAGCAGTTGAGGTCATCTATCTGGACTTGTGCAAAGCGTTTGACACTGTCCCACACGACATCCTTGTCTCTAAATTGGAGAGA
>NDXB01017271.1:0-13664 GCA_002631895.1 Agapornis roseicollis | reverse complement strand
TAAAGAAAAACATCCTTGTAGGATTTAATAAAAAAAAAAATAATAGATTACACCTCAAAAAAAAAAAAAAAAAAAAGCAAGCAATTAGCATGTGCTGCAGTACAAAATGACAACCATTATCCACTGCCCACAAGTAGTATTCATGATCTCCATATACCAAATAGTAAACACTCAATAATAGGTACTTCGGTGCTCTACATTTTAGAAGCTTTCTTTTTGTATCGGCCATTAACATGATGTATTTCTGTAATTTATGTATTGTAATACTCAAGTCAGAAGCTCAAATATATGAAAGAACTATGAAAGTACTAGTAAGTAAATTTTAAATTCAGCATCTGGTCAGTGTATGTTCTAGGAATGCAAGCTACAGGTGCAGAAGAGAAGTTTGTTGTTGTTTTCAACTGTTGTTCTAAAAATAGTAATTTTAATATATACTCAATTTGGAAGCTTTTGAACAGAACTGGATATGCTGTGTTATTCGTAATCTGTCTAGTACAAATTGATCCAAGCATTAAGTCACTGCACAAGCCACTGTACTTAAGTACAGCTATGGGCCAGAGACAGTGGAAGTAGAAAGGGAGTAAAAAGGAAATGAGATGCTGTATCAAGATAGAAGCACAGGGATTTGCTGCCTTGCTTCAGGAATGAGCTAAAATTATCATTACTTTCTTGGGAAATTCACACTCTGAAGTAAACAAATGCAACCCAGCGACTCCTGTCCTCTCCCTTCTGTTGTCAGTGTTGCATTACCAAATGCTGCTCATTCTTGAGTTTTTATATTGCTATAGTTGCTAATCAATATTTGCAATGATGCATTTACAAGGATCACATATATATGAAAAACAGTGTTTCCTTCCCAATTCCACAAACAACTGGCTGACTTGAAAAAGTATTTTTCTATTTATTACAGCACATGTACAGGTTGATAGCTTTCAAATGATCCCATTTATGTTAGAACTGGTAAAGTGATATTCTATTCTTGCATTAAAAACAAAATGTATTGAGACATTTCACATTGTTTTTCGTTTTCCTTCTGTTTCAATATTCTTTTAGCTTTGATTTATGCCATCTAACAACTAAAAGTTATCCAAAATAATTGTTGCACATTACATCCATTACATTAATGATGATCTGTGTTTGGAAAATGAGATGTTTTATGAATAAAATGCATTGATAAAATATAGCTGTCTCAACAGCAATTTTGTCAGTTAAAAATACAGTGATATAGCTTGAATTTCTACACTTCAGTGCATCTCATGAGGAGTGAAATGCTTATTTGATTGTTACATGCATTATTCTCCAAATCTTCTTTTATATGCCTATTTCAAGTATTTGATTATTGCCTGGCTAATAATAGGTGCTTCTTCAGTCAAAGAACAGACTAGAGAACATAGTGTAAATTGTAGCATATAATTGTTCACTGACTGCCACTGAAAATGTTTAGCTACTACTGTTTGACAATCTTCCTCTGATGTCTGCAGCCGCTGTTTCATGTAACAGCAATTAAAGCTGTGGGAATCAGGAAAAAAATCATCTAGAGTGCCATCCTACCCCATTACTTTTTAAGTGCACAGAATACTCCAGAGGACAGGCAAGCCCACCTGGGGCCAGTGAAAAGAAATCACATCAGTCACTGATAAACTGGGGCAGGAGATGGGTGCTGAAAATGATGTGCACCTCCCAGTTTCATAGTGCTGCCTAGCACAGCTCTTTCACCGTCTCCTTCTGCATCTTCACCTTGGCCACCACAGTAACCACAGAGACACATTTTGTCTGTATCATACATTGAACATGCACAGAACTGCATCTGAATTGAATCTGGAAGAAGCCAAGGAGTCTGGTAGCCAAAAGACTATTTCTGAGGCTGTGTTAGGGAGGAGAATCCTGAAAGCAGGGCACTTTGGCAAAACTGAGCAGTGGAGGTCCTCTGAGCAAACTACAAATAGATTAACATTTTGCAGACACAAATGGACTGAAAAAAAAATTAAAAAATCAAGAGCTGCCCAGAAAACAGCAAGGTATAAAAGAATTGAAGCAAGAAGTTACTCTTGAAGTCTGATGTTTCTATCTTTCAGCAAGTTCAGAGATAATCTTCAAGTGAAAGGTAAATGGATAACCCTACTTTTGAACCAAGTAATACGTAGCTCATCCCCTAGCCTCCAAAGATTTTAATAATGTAATTGAAGATGGATATATGTAAAATAAAAAGGAAGCATTTCAGCTGCTCTTCTTCCTCTCTAGTGTCAACAAACACCTCAGAGCTAGACTGGAAACACCACTAGCTGGTCTCAGTGAGAAAGACTATACAGGGTATTGTGGGACTGAAGAAAATGTGTGTCTTTTATGAGTGTCAACTCACAGGCTTGCTGCTCAAACCATCCTGCCCCATTTCTTCCTACCCCCAGTCAGAACACTCACAAATTACTGTGGACAATTTTGCAATAAGCCAGTTGTGTTATCCAACCCTTTAACACTTAGAGAAGCCTTTTTATCGAGCAACAATATAACAGGGAAAGTGCCAACAAATCCAAATGGGCTCTGGAATGATTTATTCATCCTAGGCCTCTAAACCCCCTTTCCTCAGTATTAATACTAAGATTAATGTGTCCCATCAGTGTGCTGCCAACAGGAACTTTAATAAAAGCAAGAACAACTAGTTGCCTCAGCTTGCTTTCTACTTAAGGTTAGGACATCATGAAAACAGTAGCCTACAAAGGCTTTCCCTTTAATTTACTTATTACTCTGCAAAATGAGAGTAATTTCATTTAATTTAACAAAACCACACAGATTACAGGAACATAAGTACATCACTACCTAAAGTCATTCATTGGCCAGGTTTTTGACAGAATAAATGGTGCGTGTGCATCTTAAAATTTTTCTCAAATAGTATAGACAGATGTGTTGAACATAACCACGACATGACATACACTATACTTAGAAAGGATGACAGATTAGTAATCAGTTAATCCCATAGAGTAAATGACAGACATATTGTATCTGCAAGTAACTAAAGAATTCATTAGATGTGAAGGAATATTTATTTACGTAACTATTGTCAAAGCTGGGTCTCTTTCAAGTCTATTTATCCACATCTATTACGGTGGGCAATGCAAGTGTACCATGTTGATGATATCCGCAGTATGGATGCTTGGTCTATTTTTCACATATGCCATTAAAATCTTCAACTGCCAGTGAATCACTGCCAGCTGAGTTAAATTTTGCCCAGGATGAATGACCCTGTGCTTAAGAGCTCCTGCTCTTCAGTAGCCCTTCAACAACACTTTATTTATACTCTACATCCTTAAGCCTCTAATTTCAAAAATAAAACCCATCTAAGTGTGTCCAGAAAAGCTTGAAGAATACACTTACTGAGCGCCATTTGAAAATAAAGAGAAAACCCAACAAAAAACTCTGTGCCCAGAGTTTCTGAGACAGTTTAGTGACATTTTAACAAACAGCAGTGTGACAAAATCACCTAAATGAACTGTGAAGGATAGTGCAGACTGTGTATGGCATATTTGAATGCATAAAGTGTATCCATTTGGCAAGTAACTGCAAAGCTGCCTAAGCTATTTAAAAGTAAGCATTCCAGTTCATTCCTGATCACATTGCTACAAATTGTACCCATTTGAATCTCAGACTTTTTAAGTTCTTTTCTTATGGTCACCAATCTTCTTACTTTATGAAAAAAGTATGCATGCATACTTGCATACTCCTCTTTCCTTTCTTCGCATCCTCTGTACCAATTGTTCACCTAGATCAGGCACAGAAACTGCAGAATTGCTGGGTGGTGGTGATGGGTGAGTGGAGCAGAAACTCCATTTCCCCCTAAAAGGCAGAGGTCGCTCAACAGAAAGAACAGAAAGGCCTTTTATTCCTACAAAGAAAAGAAGAGGAAAAAGCTCTTCACAGTGAAGATGAAAAATATTGTATTTGAATCCTGGGAAGAACTTGTTCCTCCTACACTGGAGAATAGTCTATTCACAGCACAATTCAAATAGCCTTTAGCTTTTCAAATATCTGCAATTGGCAAAAAGGATAATACACATCTGTTTGCATTTAGTTTTATTTTTAGAATTTCTTTTATAATCACAGTATGTATGTCAGACTAAGACATTTCATGTTATTCCATTAAAAAGAGGAAGCGCAAATTTCTTAATCATCTCAGGAACTTAGATTTAGAATTTCACCTATTGGCTGTTATTCCAGCCATAATACAGTGTAGGCTTTGATTTGTTGCCTTAGATTGTTAATGATTACTTGCATACTCCTACAAAAGTAGGACTTTCAAGTGGCAAGAAAAAAGCCCTGGGAACATAACTTATATCTAAAGGTCTAAATGGATATATAAAACTGACAAATATCAAACAAATTAAGAATAATACAGTATTCAGTGAACCTTACTTGTTCATTTTCTGAAAAGTCTCATTTAAAAATTCTCATATGTTTTCTAAAAATACATGAAATTTAATCCTTGAATTGCTAATGATTTGTAATTACACATGGCAAATGCTTTAAAAGAAAGAATTTTGTACAATGTTGGTTGGTGATGTAAATTGTTGTATTTCTAGTGTTTTACTATATATATATGTAATTAGATACATATGTAAATCAGTCAACAATATACAAACTGAGAACTGTAAGAGGTAAAATTAATGGTTAGAACGGAGAAGTCTCAAATAGAGGTAATTATATAATTTCTTTAATCAAAGGACACAAGAAATACCACATGACATGTCTAATCTAACCACAGAGGTGCATATATGGTTAGGAATACTTTACATTTAAAACCAGATTTCTCAGTTTATGCTGTGCTCAGTGAATACCAGAAAAATGGAAATCCAGAACATTTCAGTCAGAACAAAAATTTCCTGCATACAAGTTGCTGAGGTTTCAATTTTAAGCTTTACATTTTGTAAAGATTATCACTATTGAGCTTTTTACTAATTGTACTAAAAAACAGTGGCAGATGTACACTATTGCTGAAAATAATAATACCTTTTAATTAAAAAGTATGATTTTGTCTGTTGGAAAGAGAGATAGACTTATTGAACCTCAGTAGAATGATTTATCCCTGTTTCCAGTGAGTTTGGAAAGAAATCAGATATATTACTTAAGGAATCAACCTACCTCTAAATTTCATTTTACCAGTTGAAACTACAGCCAATGATTTCTATAAAATACTATGCTCATATGTACTTGAAACAGCGGTAGACCCAAAGTCTGGTCTTTTTAATGGAAGAATAATGGCCTGCCTTTATCTTCCTGCATTAAGCTGTTTTTGTTAGAAGTTTTCAGTTCTCTTGGAATGACAAAAAATACCACCCATATGTCCTACCATATTTCCATATCATGTTCACTTCTCCATTTTACTATGACTGTTGTTTTTTACTCATTTGTATTTCCTATCTCATGCTGTCTTTGAATAGCAACTGAAGACAATTTGTCCCAGTTGAACAACCAAGATCTTGATAAAGTCTAAATATGGAACCAAAGGTTTGTAATGGGATGTAAAAAATCACCACTGTAAAAACCCTGAAGCATATAACAATCCAGGCAGAGATGCCTTACAGTGTGAGCCTACTTGATCTTGAGTTAAGAACAGAATATGTTTGGTACCAATAGTAGTATTTCATTTTTGGAGAGCAGACCATGCAGAGTATGAGGAAGCCCTACAATTATGTTTTTCTGAAATAATTAAACCATCTCTAATTAATTATGATTGTTTCAGCTGAAACTTTCCAGACGAACAGTTCAAGCTGGACTCGAAACTGAACAATCATTGTGTTACTAACATGCTCTGGTATATTCCAAGTCCTAACTTTTTGATTCAATGAAAATACAAAAAACAAAATGAGCAGCGTATGTTACCTCAATCCAGGAGATTTATAAAACTCAGATATCTTGTGACTGTGCTGCTACTTTAGCAGGATAAAAATTCCTTTTCACCCCCTTAACTTCCACAGAATTCCCCCCCTAGCTATGTCTTAAAAATGTCAAACATACTTTACTGTTTCCAAATAAACACATCATTTTTGGCAGAATTAGTAGACAAGAAAGGTAGGAGCACTGTTGTTACAGGAGTTCATATAAAAAGCAAATTTTAATGTTTCAAAATTTAAGACTTTCCTAAAGTTTTAAAATACATCCTCCCTTACTCCATGGGTATTATTGTCAGCATTATGAAGTGTCCCTTTGGAAAAGTAAATCTGATTAATTAACATCAGTCTCCACTGTAGAATTCAACAACTATATAAACAGCCATAGACTTCTCTTAACAAGTATTCTATTATTGTTTTCAGCATTGTTAAAATTTAAAATTATTTAATCGTTTAACCATTGTGTTCTGTGCATTGTTTGCAAAGTTTGTCAAGTGAAAAGAATTTTTGTTAGTGTTCTGGAATGATCCTGAAACCCTTTATCTTCAGAATTGCTCTAACACAGTATACAAAAGCAGGATTGCTTTTAAGTAGCAATTCTGCATGAAAAAGTGAAAGAAAGCAGAAAAACTGTAAACAACTCAGAACATAAAAATGACAGAAAAGAGTTTTCATTGCAGTACTCTATTTCAATGGAAAGCTTTTGTGATATCAGTCATACAAAAAATGCTTCCTTCACAGTTTGCGAGCAAGAACATGGTGATTTCATCAGCAATTCTTCAGCAAAAAACTATCACTACATGGTAATAGCATTTGGATATTAACTTTCACATGGTGGTTTAATTTTTGTGCAAGAGGTTAAGGACCTGGAGGCCACTGCCCGCAGAAATCCCCACATTTCACCGAAATGACTGCTTTGAAGGCACTACTGCCCCATATACTTGCTGATCTCAGCTCACAGCTTTATTTAAGCAGGGGTGCAGTTCTGATCCAGCAGCAAGCTCGGGGATGGGATTCCTATTGCCAGCTCTTCCTAATGCCAGCTGACTGGGACAGTGAAGAGCAGCTTGTACTGCCTGCATGGTACCACCTTAATGCTGGAATTGTAAAGGCTTCAGTTTTTAGCTGTGCAATATAACAACACCTTTCTTTGCTATTAAATTCATACAATTTCAGAAATCCCCTGGCACTCTGCAAAGATTCCACTAACAGTCCCATTAAAAATTAAAAGAGCTAAAATATGTGCATATGTTTACTTCCATATTGATGCCACAGAAATGCTTCAGCTGTGAACTGCAAATGTAAATATGAATGAGGTAAAAAAAAAAAGAAAGAAAAAAGCAAACCCTCCCAATGTTTACTTGCTTTTAACACAAAAAGCAGGATTTCAACATTCACCAGAGCAACCGTAAATAATATGGCCATCCTTAATTTGGCCTCCAATATCTGACCAACCTTGATTTATCCACAGACAAAACCAAGTGTCTCTAATTTGCTAACCAATCACTGCAATTCTTTTCTTACCAACCAATAATTCTGCCATCTCTAATTTACCAATAAATAATTCTGCACTCTCAAATTTGCTAACCGATAATGTGACCAATTTGCTGACCAATGATTGTGTCAACTGGTAATAGTGCCCCTAGCAAACAGTAATTTGCCAAGCAATATTTGGACCTTTCCCCACCCCTAGCAATAAAAAACTTTAGCAGTCTTTGATTCAGTATCTGCTATGTTGTTCTGAAACTGCTTAATGTGGATAGTGAGGTTTCTACAAAGTATTTGCTTTCTGTGGGAGTATTTGTTTACATCGACTACTTAGAAATTACACAGGTCTCTTGAATGCCTGTGAATGCGAATATTGTTTCCCCTTTTAGCAATATCAGCATTTGAGGAAAGCCTGTTTTTAATGTTAGCAGTATTCCTTGGCCTATTGCTAACTCCTCTGTTAGTGCTGTTGTCACCATGCTGGGATTTGGCGACAATTCCACAGTGCTTGGACAGTGTGCATTGGTAAAACAGTGACACCACTAGCCAGCTCTGTCACCCTGCTAACCTTACCACCCAAGTTGATCCTGAGCACAGATTTGAGCAGAAAGAGTTCATATATAAAGGCACATGATTGATTTGTTTTTTCTAATTTCTATATCCCTTGGCTTGAGTGAAAAACAGGTCTTGAATTATTGGTTTCTTTAAACAATAATAAAAGCATTTGAAGTCATGTAGTAACTTCTGCAGTCAATTTTACCTCCAAGAAATGTTACCAATTTTGTGTGATTTTATTAGTTTGTATTAAAGCCATTAGGTAACACAACATTAGCTCAGTGAGCAACCACTCTAAAGCCCATTTTACAAGGAAAGTCTACAGAGAATAAGGACATAGCAGGAGTGACCATCAGTGCTGAAATTAGTAAAGAATATCCAAACTCTAAGCTGCTGTCTCAGAGAGCTACAGAAAATATCCATAGGCTGTTGGAGAAGTCACTGCAAAACTATACAAGAGTATTTATAAAGAGAGAAACTGTGAATTGAGGCACAATTGTATGTGCAAGACAGTAACTGCACCAGCTCACCATATATTGTTCTTTGTAACAAACCTCGTAAAACAGTTTATTGGTTAACTGATTGCATATTCCAGTAAATTATTCAAAGAAACATCAATTCCAAAACAGAATAAAATTTTGAGTTTTACCAGGGAAAAAGACAAAAAGAAAACAAAACAAGACACTTGCATTTTAAACTCATATGAAAATATGACTTAATTTTCTTAAAATTTCATCCTGGAAGTAGTACATAGGAAGTACGTTCTAAAACTGCATTGCAGGTTCTTTCATCTTTTTCTTTCCCACCTTGTGGGATAAGCACAGTCTAAGCAGTACAGCTGCTTCTCACTTTTCTCTTCCTGAAGTCTCCTTGGATTCTTGAAAGAAGAGGCAGAAATGCCATTCTTGGTGTCCGTTCCTTTAGAGTAGGCTGTGAATAGTGAAAGGCAAGTGAGCTAAGAAGGAAGAGCAGTTGGCCAGGAAGGCAGGAATTCCCAGAAGCCCAGAAGTTTGGTATGTTTAATGTTCTCTTGGTGCTGGAGGAACAAGTGTAATACAACTGAAGCTGTGCTAAAACTTATTTCCTGAACTTATTTATGTGACAAAAGTAAAATATAAAAATTCACTATCTGAGTTTTAGGATAAATAACAATTGTGATGCTAGTTCCAGTACAATTTCTATTAAGGATTTCATATATCCATAATATTGGTTTTTTCCACAAAAACCGTTTGATTCACAAGCCTGGGCTACTCTGCTCTCATGACCTCACCTGGGGTATTGTGTTCAGTTCTGGTGTCCTCAACATAAAAAGGACATGGAGCTGTTCGAACAAGTCCAGAGTGCCACAAGGATGATCAGGGGACTGGAGCATCTCCTGTACGAAGACAAGCTGAGAAGGTTGTGACTGTTCAGCCTGGAGAAGAGAAGATTGCATGGAGACCTCCTAGCAGCCTTCCAGTATCTGAAGGGGGCCTATAGGGATGATGGGGAGGGACTCTTCATTACAGACTGTAGTGACAGGACAAGGGGTAATGGCTTAAAACTTAAAGAGGGGAGGTTTAGATTGGATCTAAGGAAGAAATTCTTTCCTGTTAGGGTGGTAAGACACTGGAATGGGTTGTCCAGGGAGGCTGTGAATGCTCCGTTTCTGGCTGTGTTCAAGGCCAGGTTAGACGAAGCCTTGTGTGGCATGTTTTAGTGTGAGGTGTCCCTGCCTATGGCAGGGGGTCTGGAACTAGATGATCTTAAGGTCCTTTCCAATCCTAACTATTCTATGATTCTAAGTTTTCAGCAGCAAACATTTCATTAGCCAATACTGGGAAGATTAACTTGAATACAAAACGGAACTGTTTATCTGACAAGTATGAAAAGTAGATGTGGTGAAATAAAGGTGCAAAGAATGTGGTGCATGCACCTCTTCCCCATACAAAGTGGTAGAGTGTGGGAAAATGTCCTAAGTAGGAGGTGAAGATTGCTGAGGCCTAAAATGTGAATGCAAAGTAATGGCAGAGGACAAGATACTATGGCTGTGAAAGCAGAAATTACAGAATTAGCAGAGGAACAAGGTGGCCAATCAATAGTGGAAGTGACAGAAACCAGGAATATGTCTACACCTTTTAAGAGTAAACATAAATTTTTAGATGTGTGTAGCTGCCTGTGTTTCTTTCTTCAAAGTGGGCATGCAAGGAGAAAAATCTACCAGTTCAGGAGTCCTAAAGTTTATTTTACAGTAAGGATATGAGCATATCCACAGTGTTACAGGGGCAGTACAAAGTAAAGTGTCAAAGGAAAAAACACATTAAAACACATAATCATATGCATATACTATTAATATAATGTTTTATGAGGATTGATGCAGGTGGGAAGATGGTTTTTGCCCTGTCTGGTTAAATTTTCTACATTAGAGTACTATTGATTTTTGTAAGTATATAGGATACTGTATATACCCCATTCTGCTATCCTTACACAGGTTAATTCTTTTATCCATTTCAAACGCGGTCAATCAATAACAGTGATCAGGTAGGTTGTGAAATTGCCTGGAAAACACATCCACAAAGTAAACCAAATACATTGGCCTGTCTATATGACTTAAAGCTTAGCACAGCATTGAAAATCACTAATGGAACACTGTGCAGTTTGTTCATGCTACGAGCAGTCAAGAATCATGCATAATGTAATAGTGCATCTGCTAACAGCAGCTCACACAAGCAAATTTAATCTTGTTTTACACTAGACAAGGAATTAATCTTTAAAGCTGCTCCCGTGATTCTCTTTGGCCCTTAAAATATCGAGGGTCTTTTCACCTCCTTACAATACTGTAAAGGAATGCATTTCAGTTATCATTGTGTATTTACACTTCATCTACATTAGCTTCAAAATGGATGAAACTCCATAATTTATTAGTGTTAAAAAGCACATTGCTGGCCCAGTCCAGAAGCTGGTTTTCTGTGTTGTTGCATCTGAAACTGGTATTAAGTCTCAGGCTAGACTGTGAAGTTGGATTCCCTAAACAATTAATATTTAAAAAGAAAGAAATTACTCTTTCTCTCTCTCCCCCTTGAATTTAATTTGGCTGTATTAATTACACAAGATTGTCTCACAGCTATTTCTGGTGTACAAACTACCTTTAATATTATTATTATTGTCCTAATTACTTGTATTACCACAGTGCTGTTGTGTTTGATACTATGCAAATGCTGAGAAAGACAGTCTTCACCCCAAATAATTTATCCCCCAAGTATATAAAAAAATACAGACAGCTTGGACAGTACAAATGTTAAAAAAAACAAAGAAACAAAACCAAACACCAACCAACCAACTAAAAAAAAACCCAACCAAAATGAAAACCCAAAGCAATAACAGTGAGAAAGACAAGAAATAACATATTAGTGTATAGCAAACTTGACTTTGTCAAGACATCAAGATTTCGAGTTGGGAGCTTGAATTTTTGGACCTTTAGCCTAAGAGAAATTTCACCACGGCTGTGAAAGGTAACAGTGAATTACCTTTGCAAATGTTTATGGCAAGCTTCTTGTAAGCATAAGGAAGACTTAACAACAAAACAAAAGTGCTCAAAGGAAAAAGTAACAAGTGGAAAGTGGAGACTGGTCACTCATCACTCATCAAGATTGGTAAGGCATATGATATATACCAATATTATACTTCAGAGAAGGGAGAAGTAAAACTGTGAGGTTTCTGACTAGGGATACTTGTTGAGCTTGCATTTGTGGATTATATCTCAGAGATAGCATACAGAAAGAATAGCAAAATGTGAGCAAAAGAAGCACGTGAAAATGAATAGCTAGTGCAACCTCCCTGTTCACTGTAGGAGGGTGAGAGTAGATCACCTTTGAAGGTCCCTTCCAACCCAAACTATTCTGATACTATAAGACAAATTCATTGGAATCAAATGATGAAGTCTGAAATTGATTTAGAGGAGAACATCATCAGAAAGCAGCTCAACAAATTTAGAGCAGAGACAGAGAAGGTAAACAATGAGTAAAAGTGCTAGAAAAGAGGCCAAGTATATTTTTAGATAGAAAGTTACATTGTGCTTGTATGATGCAGGGTTAATCCAGTATAGAAACACATGAGAAAGATACACTTGTCAATATTCTAAACATGAAAAGGTCACCAGATGGAGATGAAATTAGAGGAAATGGACTGAAATGGAGAAACAAAACAGCCATCATGAACTGCAAGAGAGGAGGAAGAAAATTCTTTGTGAAGGAAAGAAAAAGCAAGCAGGATAGGCAAAGAGGTGGTTTGAATTTTTCTTGGGAAAAATTAGTAGTAATAACATAAAGGTGACCTGAACTGTTGGCATAGGCTCCAGATAAAATGCAGAACAAAAAAATACATTATGAAAGCCATGTGTTTTCATTTCTGGTAAAATCTGATACTGATCTGTAGGTAAGCATGCTAGCAGGCTGCAAACATGACAGAATCTGCTTGTTTAGTCAGGTCTAGAATAAAGAAAAACACTCTGCTTTTGTGCCACATTAGTCTTGTAGGAATAGTGGAGTTAGGTCAATGCCAACCTTCCACAATTTCCAATTTCAATTTTAAATTCAAGCCAGCCTTCCAAACCCAGTTAGGACCCTCAGGTTTTATTTTGCATCCCAAGAAATACAAGTATTCCCCAGATCTTCCGGAAAAATATAAATTGAAGTCCTTTGAAGCATCTTCAAGACCACTTCAGAGGTTGGTGAAGTGTTGCAGTTGGAACATTCACCAAGGACTGTTCATAAACCACCTCTGCTTAAGCTTTAACTTTAAGCAAGCTTCATGAGATCCAAACCTGACTATCTCCCACTCCAATTTATAGTAAATATTTAAGGGATAAATAAGAAAAAACAGAGTCTGTTAAGGACAATCTTTATACAGATCAAACTAGTAATCAGAGAAAGAATTCTCTAAATCCATTCAGACTATTTCTTGTTCACATCTTTTAAAATACATCTTTAAACAGTTTCTGAATACTTGGACATCACTCTGACCTTAAAAGTGCACAATCCCAAGATAGTCAAGTAGTCAGAGAGTAGTGGAAAAAGAATAACAACAATAAAATTATACAATTTATACATGTCAACTTGATTCACAATAAGCACAGCGGATCTTTAAAAGGGACTTAAATGTCAACAAAGTGTTATGAATGAAAGAGCAGAATAAACATCCATTACATTATAGAGTATGTGAAAAACTGCATGGAAAATAGAAATCAGATTTGATTTAAGATTATGAAACCATAAATTCACTTGTACTTCTTTTACATGCTTCGCTTGCCTCATACAGTACTTATTGTTATTTCTAAACAGAAAAAAACCTAACATCCTGTGTAATCATTACAATTTACTGGTTCCTTGTGTTTCAAAAAAATACTTTGTTGACTTCATTCTCTAATTAATTTTAAGCTCCTTTCTGTTTGTTTTAAATGCCTCTTAGTAAATAATTAAAGTGATAAACCCTCTTTTTGTATGTACATATGCACACATAAATGATATATAATACACACATCAAAAAAATGCTTTTTCTCTCAGATATTTAATTAATACAATATATTCAGTATAAACAAACACTTGAAAACAACATTTAGCAGAATTTCTTGTAAAATTAGACTTGATGCTGTGAGTGAGGTCTGTGCTGCAAAGCTTCTAGCCATAAAAGGAAAGTTTAAGTAAACAATACACTGTTTTTATTACAAAAAGAAAAAAAAATAGAAAAAAGAAGAAAAAAAAAAAA
>NDXB01017270.1:39839-61396 GCA_002631895.1 Agapornis roseicollis | reverse complement strand
TTTTTTTTCCCCAGAAGATTGTTTGCTGTTTACTTTCTTGAGCTATTAAATACAGTAACTTTAAATGATTGCTTAAAATTATTCTGCACTGAAGGAATGGAAGGAGATAAATGTGCTGCCTGTTTTAAAGAAATTTCTGAGGGAGAACCAAGTGGCTGTGGAGCTGTGGACCCTATGCCTGAAGCTAAATAAACCAGTGGAGACTGCTCTGGAGGGAGAGCCTATACCTGGGCGCGAATATGCTGCGGAGGACAAAAGTCCGTGTGACGCCTATGAGAGAAACCATGTTTCAGAAATGAGCTGTTAGCTTTTTGAAGGCTTCAGTATTTGGTGGTGATACTTTTTAATTTTAACCCTGCTCGGAGTTGCAGTGGTTGCAGTATCCCACAGTCTCTTGGGTTTTGTTAGTAATGTAGTACATGTTCTAATGTGAGAGTTGAGTTTGTTATTTTATTGTCACTGATTTATTGTCTTGTGCAGTAAATTAATTTTCTTAATGCTTTTTCAGTGTCTAAGCAATACCCCTCCTCTGACTGAGTATTTTCTGGAGGACAAGTATGAAGCTGAAATAAACCAGAACAATCCACTGGGGATGAGGGGAGAAATTGCAGAAGCCTACGCAGAGCTTATTAAACAGATGTGGTCTGGAAGACAGTCGCATGTGGCACCACGTATGTTTAAAGTAAGTACTCCATGTTCTTGTAGCATAGCTTTTTGACAGAAGAAACAGTGGAAGCTAATACGCCTTTCACATATGCTAGTGTTAGGAAAGCGGCAATGACAGAAATTGTTGTTTCATGTTTTATGCAAATGCTTCTCAGGGTACAGGGAGGGACTTGCCAGTAGGTCAAGTCAATACCCCAGAACTGGTTACTTCTCCTTAATGTGAAATGCCTTACTTGGTAAATGACCTTCCAGCCTTGCAGCTGTTTACAGATGCATCAAAATGTCCTTTGCCACAAAACTAGGCAAGGTCATGTGAATTGCTGTGAACTTTAATCAGTGGGAAAAGGAAAGTTATAATTTAAAAAAATAAAATTAGAAAGTGGAGAACAAAATGCATTCCCTTGTCTATAATGTTATTTATTGATGCAGTGTTCCAGTGCTTCAGTGTAAAAAGCTTCTTTCAGATGAAATACTGCAATAAAGCAGTTGCATATGAACCTCTAGAAAAACTGTGGCTATGTCTTTTGTTTTAAGTGTAATGCAGAGATGCTCCAGTGCAGAACAGTGAATAAAGCATCCAAGGAACATGAAGAGTTTGCTTCTGTAGTGCAGTCCCAGTATGCTGTGAAAGATTAAGATCCCAAATGCATGAAATTAGCAGTGATCTGATATTACTGTAAATGTGTGTCGTGTTACTGTTTAGGTTTTCTGTGGTATAGTCTTGCAGTTGAGGGTATATGCTTTTGAGACCTGGAGCAAAAGTCTGATGGGCTATAGAAATTTGCCCTCTGTGGAGTCATCGGTAGATCTGGATCAACAAGATGTTTAATTTCTGTGACTTGGAGTTGCTGGCAAATCATCTACCACTAGGAGAGTTGGTCTGTAAACTTCCATTCAGAGGAAATATATGAATATATAGTGGGCAGCAGTAAAAGTGCCTTAATGTGGGCTGTTCTTGTTTAAGGCTGGAATAGGAATTACTCTTTATTTCCTAGTACAGTATCAGTTGTGATTTTTCTGTTGCTTATTCAGTGACAGCGTTAACTATCTGCATTATATAAGCAGCCTTTCAATCTGGGCTTCTTGGAGTTGTTACCTTGAGTGTTAAAAATGTGCTAAGCATAATTTTGCAAATCTGTTGGACTCTTTGTGTTTATGGGAAGAGTAGTGATGGTCGTAGGACTGACCACTCCTTCAGTTAATTGTTGGTTTTCCTCTGGGATCCCTTCCTACTGCTGTTTCAGAAGCAGGAACACTAAATGGCAGTGTTGCAAGATAAGAGGTGTGTAAGGGCATGCTGTTTCTGGTTCTTCCTAGCTCAGGCTGTTAAGTTTCTTAGCTTCATATCACAGTCTTTAGAGTACCTAGAGATTATTGTGGTGAGATTTTCAGTCTTAAATTTTAAGCCAGTTTTGTTATCTCGTAATTATCTTCTGTAAACATTTTGAGTCTTCCAGTCCACCTGCTTCAGGGTACTGTCTTATAGCAAGTCTGCTTTGTGAGAACTGTAAGCTTCTGAAAGAGAAATTAAAGTACAACATATATATTGGCAGACAGGTTTTGTGTGCTGGTTGTTTTGGAGGTTCCTGAATTAATACTGATAACTTAGATTTCTAGCATCACAGGACTGAATGCATTCTTCCCTCTCAACACTAGGAGGGGAAATAAAAACAGTTGAGAAAATTGTACTGGCACCCTTGCTGCATTAGAATTCAGTTTACTGTATCTGCTGCTAGCATAAGGTAGCATGGAGCTGATCTTTGCAAAAGGCAGGACATTTGTGTTTTTATTCTTGTCTTTCATACATAGGTAATGCTGAACCCCTCTGACTCTTGTCTCTATGTTCCAGACGCAGGTTGGCAGATTTGCCCCTCAATTTTCTGGATACCAGCAGCAAGATTCCCAGGAGCTCTTGGCTTTTCTTCTAGACGGCTTGCATGAGGATTTGAACAGAGTGAAGAAGAAGCCCTACTTGGAGCTGAAGGATGCCAATGGCAGACCTGATTCGGTATGGTGCCCTTTACTTAAGGGTAGGGCAGGTAGTACTTCCCAGGGAGTTTAATTGTGGTTTGTGACACTTCCTGGCCTTCCAGCTCCTTGGCCACACAAACATTGTCCTTGCAAAGCAGCCTGCCTGGGAGGGGAGAGCCCTGCCATGCTTGTGAGATCCCTGAGTGTTTGTGAGAAATAGCTTTTAATGTATATTTTTTTTTCTTCTTTTTTTTTTTTCTTTTTATAGGCAGTGGCAAAAGAGGCCTGGGAGAATCATAGGCTGAGGAATGATTCTATCATTGTGGATATTTTTCATGGCCTTTTCAAATCTACTCTTGTTTGTCCCAAATGCTCTAAAGTTTCTGTGACCTTTGATCCCTTCTGTTATTTAACCCTTCCATTGCCCTTGAGGAGAGATCGTCTCATGGAAGTCACCTTGGTATATGCAGACCCACAGCGTAGGCCTGTCCAGGTGAGGCATGTTGAAGACAAAAATTTAAGTAACCCGAGTCTTTCTCTTAGGTTTTAAAGTTGACACTTCGCAGGTGACGTAGAGGACATTGTTGTCCATCTTTGGGTGAAGTAGGATGGGGTCTTTTTATTCAAAAACTGGGAACTGAACATGTGAAATCAAGTGGCTTTATAAAATCTCAGTTCATGAGACTAGGTTTATTTTGCCTGGTATAAGCATGATATTGTTTTTGTTTCTAGTACCGGGTTGTGGTGCCGATGATGGGGGCCATCTCAGACCTGTGTGAATCACTTTCCAGGCTCTCTGGTGTTCCTGCAGAAAATGTAAGGATAAATGCAGACAGTAGTTTTTCCTTTTTGTTCTTGAAGCATTTTGGTGGCTTAGCTTTTAGATGAGTGGTAAGCTGAACTTAATGGAATAGTGATGAAACCCTAACAAGTTTGAATGCTTTTCTTTGTGATGTAAAAAACATGCATGAAACAATCTGTACTTACTCTGATACATGCATTGCAGTACAGAGGTGTAAGAGAAGGGGCAGAAAGCAGTTGGAATTGCATGTCCTCTGTACCTCTGTGGACCCAGTCTATTTGTTTTGTTTTTCTGATCCGTCTTAACAAATACAGCTATTAGCTGCTGGATGCTGTTATAGAAAACAGTGCTGACATTGTGCTGAAAATTCTGATAAAGAATAGGAATAAAATGCAATTTGAATTTAACGTTAGTTTGCATAAACTTACATAAGCTTTTATTATAATTTCTTTGCAAATATCACTTGCTGTTCTAGATGGTGGTGACAGACGTGTATAATCACCGGTTCCACAAAATCTTCCAAATGGATGAAGGTTTAAATCATATCATGCCAAAAGACGACATCTTTGTGTGAGTAAATTGAGAAGATGCCATGATGTGAAGACTGCTACAAAGCATTGTTTGGTTTCAGGATATAAAACCTGATTACTTCTTTTTTTGCCTTTTCCCTCTCAGATGTAAGCCTTCTTGTAGACCTTTTACATGATTTAGCAGTAATGCAGCACTTCCAGCAGCAGATCGGCATGTCTGGTGTTCAGTGTTTTCCTAATGCAAAGGAAGGCATGGCCCTGGGTAACAATGAAGTTTGCCTTTGCTCTGTGTTTTGCAGCTTGGAACTTTCTCCAAGCATTTTTCTGAGATGGTGATCTGGATGTCTGGATTACAGTTACACTTTCACTGGAGTTTTTAGGCAAGCTCAAGCTTACTGTTCCTATGCTCCAGATGGGCCAAAAGCCTTGGAGCTGTTACTCCTATAGTGTGGAGTTTAAGCTGTTGTACTCTGCCTTTCCAAAAACCATCACAGTAGTTAGAGCACTCAGCTAACCATGACTGGAAGTTCTTGGTAGACTCTTGACTGATGCTTACACTTTTTGTGTCTTAATTATAGCTTTTGAGGAATTGCAGCAAAGCTGAGGGTTAGGTTGTGGTTGATGTTTTGTATATGTGTGGTGGATGGGATGATACGTCTGCAGTCACCTGTGAAATCTGGTGAGGAAGGCAAAAAGTTGTGTTCCTCTGTTGGAGCTGGAAAATGAAAAACGTTGCACATGGATTGCAAAACAGCCTTTGAGGCTCACACCTGAACCTGGGGCTTGAGGAGGTCAAATCCAGGCCTTCATCACAAGTCCAGTTATTCTCATGTGAGAATAATCCAATGCAAGGATGTTGTTTCCATAAAATTGTACCAGTGTAAAGTCCTGCACTGATACGCTCTGGCGCATTGTGTACCTTTCACTTGAGTGGGGTGCTGTGACATATTGCTTGGTGCTATTCTGTCATGCTGTCTGTTACCACCTCGTTCCTGAGATGTAGTATCTGAGTTTTTCAGCAAGTTCTTGTAGTGTCGTTTTCTTCAGTTGCAGCTAAAGGTGTGGCATGTTAGGATGCTATGGAAGGCTCTTTGGCTTCTGTGAAATCTGTTTTGTGAGGGTATGGTAAAGTGTTAGATTGTAAGTCTACCTCCAAAGCTAGTAAAATGTTAAAAAAAATCAAAAAGTGTGATATTACAATGGTAATTACAAAACTCCTCCACTTTCCTACAGGCATAACACGTTGCATATCCCTCCACAGAAAACAGCTATGCTGAATCAGGTTTGCTCTTGGGTTAGGAGGTGGGGAGCACTGGCTGAACAGCAATTCCACATGTATTTTCCTTTGAGGTCATAATTTTCTTTTATGTGTAGGCACAGCTGTAAATGAGGTGATGCTGTGCATCACAGCGAACTGACCTGGGTTAAAAATAACCCTCCAAGCGAGAGAGGCAGTAGCATGAGGGAATTTTGGTAATCGTGTTTTTCCATGTACACCCTCTAAGATGTTTTCAGCACTGTAGGGCAAGAGCAAGCAACCAGGCACCAGGGCAGGAATTAGGAGAAATCTGCTCATAGGAACTCCCTTTTAGAGGTGATGCTGCCAGGAAAAACTATGTAAAGTAATATTCTACAGTTTAAAAAACAGCTTTCTTCTATTGAAAGGGAGTCTTGTCTCAAACACAACAGAGAAATGCTTGTTCATAAAGAGTAGAACTTGCTATTTAAAGGCAAATGCATATTACTTTTATTGCTGACAATCTGCTTACTTTATCTGGTTATAACAAGTCTGCCCATAAGTGTTCTAAGATTTAATTCAGTCATGCAAGAAATGGTAATAGTAGTGTGAAAGTTCTTAAATGACACTGTTTCTATCTATATAAGGAGCTATCTGCTGAAGTGAGTGTGACAGGAGGGATTGACAGTATATCAGTTCTGTGTTAAGATCAGTACAAAGTAGGATTGGTCAGGGTGGGTCTTCATTTTGGTATTTCTGAACTGCAGGTTTGATTCTTTAGGGGTTTTTACACTTCTGCTGTTACTTAGAGGCTGAGGTGAGCAGGCTGTGAGACTGTAGTGGGAACTGGGAGATTTGACAATTGTTACTGAAAGGATGTGGTTGTGTTTGAGACTGTCTTCACTGGGCTCTTGCAAACTGATGACATTAGGGATATGCTGAAGGGGGTTTTTTGTTACTGTGTGTGTTATGTTTTTATAGTATCTTTCTTAAAATTATTATTTTGATTTTAATTTTTCCTGGCAGGAAATGTTTTTGCTTCTTATTTAGCCCATGGTCTGAGGAATCCTTGGAGGTCTCTGTGAATGGAAGCTCCTAAGCTGAAACTGGCTTCTATAAGTTTTTTCAGGCTTTCTAAATCTTAGGCTAAGATGGGTTGAGTCACACTCTCCATTCGTTTGTGCACCTTAGCTGGTTGATGTAATTAGAACTAGAACATAACTTGGGTCAGGATACAGGGCACTGTTACAGGAACTGTTTCATTTTCTGGCATGGAATTCAGTGTTGCTTTGCACATGGCTGTCCTGGTGGAAATGGCACAAGAGTGGGCTTGGGGCAGATTAAACAAGGTTCTCAAGTGCTCCTCAAGCTGTTACATTTCTGGCAGAAGTTATCAGCAGTCAGATCAGGGCTTGCTGCCTTCCTGAAGGTGCTGTGTGAGGCATATGGTGGTTGTATGTTCAGATTGATGCTGCTGGCAACTTCAGGAGTTTCTGACACCCCAACAATTTACCTTCTTAGATTACAGCCAAATACCTTGCTGTTTATAAAAAGGTAAAGGAAATCTTTTTTGGAATCTTCCCCCTTTAAAGAACAAACTTGAATCCACTTGAAACTAAGATTCTGTGACTGAAATAATGTATGGTTGAGAAGCATTTTATTTTCCCAAAGTCAACTACAAATGCCCACTAAAAAGCATTTTGTTCTTTTGGCTTTAATATAAGGCCAATTCTTTAGAGAAGTGTAAGGAAAAGACTTGCTTCTTATGACTCGAAGGGTGGCTCTGTGTACCTCTATAGGCCACAAAATGTTCAGTTTGGACAAGATCCTTTTGTGCTGGCTGGTTTCACAGCTGTGGGGTGTATCACTAGTTACACAGAGTAATGTGTATCTCTTCTGCTTCTGAAAGAAAACTGCCTTTATATTGATTAATGAAGGGAAACAGCTGCTTTTTATTCAAAAGCGTAACTGTAATGTTTTATAGTGACCCATATTTTCACCCCAAATTCACAATTGAAATAAATAACCAAACAAAGACTTAATAAACCATGCTAACTTGTCAAAAGTTTATTTGCACTTCATTTATACTGAATATTGCCACAAAATAAACTCCTAAGGAAACTTCCTCAAGTGGTTAAGTTGGGCTGACAAAATAATCCAATTGATTTATAAGCAGGAACCCTTTGGAAGCTGCTTCCCTACCATGTTTTGAAAGCATAAGTTTTCCTAAGATTTGTTTGAATCAGTTTATTGTCCTGTGTAGTGAGACTGGAACGTATCAGCTTCTCTACTAGGAGAACAGAGGTTACTGAAAAGATGATGTTTTTAATGGCATTACTTATGTTACAAATCTATTAGGAAAACGGCATTGTTTCAGGATCTTGTGCTCACAGTGCAGTAAAGCTGAGTAAGAGGTATCAAACTGGAGAGGGATCTCTGGTAATTGTGGTGCTTTTTGCAGGGTGTGTTCTTGGGTACTAAATGTTAACTAGATGTGTTTAAAGTTGATGTATAATAATGGGATATGAGGGGGGACCATTAGTTAGTACTTCGTATTTAAATGGGGAGTTTTCTAGAATCAAAACATCTCTTGTACTTAAATTAGCATGATATTCACTGTCTCATGTACTTGAACTCTTCCCTAATTCATGTTTTATTGATTCCATCCGTTTTATATACTGACCATCTGTTCTTATTTTCCAGTGATGTCTAGTGGCAAGACTTCCCTGTTGGCAAACTAATATGCAAACATCACTACTTATTTTAAGTAACTGAAGTTAGATACAAAGTTTCTTTTACTGGATAGGAAATGAAGTGCAAAGAAGTAAGCAATTAAAAATAGAGTTAAGTTAGTCCAGTATATTCAGAAATAGATTGCTTACATATACATTCCCCAGACATTTTAAAATTACAGACTTATCAGTAGGTCCTATTGATTTTTGAGGTGTTTTCCTGAGAGATTTTGCTGCCTAGTCTTGGCATTTGGGTTTGCTCACAGGTCTTTTCATGTGTTCCTTTTTGACAGCCACACTTAGAGAATTTTGGAAGAAGCTGTAATAAACTGAACCCAGCACCCTTCCATGCCTCCTGCTAGTGTTTAGATAATGATGTAAAAATCTCCTCACCTGAAAAGCTCTCTTCCCTTCCTCTGGGTAGCAAACCAAGGTTGTGTTAGTAATCGTCTGTGGATGTTTGCTAGTCTGAAAATGCAAAGAATGAGTGTGTGATGATGGAGGGAGCTACAAGGCCTCCAGGCTCTGGTTTCGTGAACAGCTGCTGTCAAATTGTTCCATTGTTCCTTGCTCTCTTTGTCCCTGTCTTAACCGGCCTTTGCATGGAGTCTGGTAGATCTTCCAACTGTGATCAGCTAGGTGACTGTCTTCTGTAACAGAAAACAGTTGCTTCAATGGTTCTGAAGCTTTAGGGTCTTGAAGTATCTTAAACAGGCAGGTTTTGCTTTCTGTACATTTATTGGCATTGCCTTAAGTTGTCTCAGGACTGAAAAATTTAAATATAAATGGTCAGTCTCTTGCAATATTTCTCCAGCTTTGCTTTGTTGAAAGCTATAGCCAGAACTGGGCCTCCATATGACAACAGTATCCTCATTGGTTTGATAGATTTCTGATTTTGGAGTTTTGCATGCTAGCCAGCTAATAACATGCGTCTCAATTCAAAATTAAAGGAAGAGTCTAATTCTGTAGAAGATCTGTGCCCCAGCAGGGATGGGATTGAAAAAAAAGTACTTTTGTATTGTTGTTTTGCTTTCAACACCAATGTCTGTTAAGTCTCAGCTTTTGATTTATGGCTTTGTAGTGCTTGATTACTGAGCAGAATACTGCTTTAGTTGTAAATATCACTGAGCATGAACTCACACAGCAGGTTGCAGTAGGAGTAGCATAGTTGGAATGTGCTTTACTGTTTTTATTTGCTTGACAGAGGACATGGTCTACAGGCACAGGTATTGTAGTTACAGTGTACTGCAGGTAAATATTTGTGAAACATGTGATATGTGAGTTGTATAAAATATTGCACCTTTTTTAGGTGATTTCAGTGGTTGGAAAAGCTGTATTTTTGGTCTGGCTTTCACCATAAGGATAAGAGGGAAGACATCCTTCAGCCTTCTGTGTTTTTTGCAAGGCATCTTGGACCTCATGAGACATACATTGTGAATTGTTATGTCCTAAGTGGTGCGAGGTGCTGATTCTTGGGGAGGTGGGGTGAGAAGCAGACTCCATTTGGAACATATATTGGCTACAGAGTAATCTGGGGGGAAGAAGGGGAAGTCTGCCCTGCATGGCTAAGGTATATTTTCCCTTTCAGCTGTTCAGTTTCTGGCTTATCAGTTCTCGTGGTATATTACCTGTCCTTTTGTGCTCTCTGATAGTAAAATTTCAAAAAGAAGAAATGTGAATGTTACTGGGCTTCTTAAGTGACTTCAGCTCAGATGTATCCCAAAAGTAACCTGACTCCTTTTACACAAAAGGACAAAACTATACATTTTCTTCTCTAGGTCACCTGAAAGCAAGGAGAATTTGCGGCTAGAATTCTCCAAGTCTGTACTTTCCTGAGGCTTTGGATTCACCCGTTTCTCATTATGACAGGGTTGGAAATTTAGTGTAGTCCTAATAAAAGATGTGTTAATATTTAGCATCAGCTAAGAGGCATGATGCTTATAGCAACAAAGGTGTTTGATAACGAAATTTGAAGCAAGATCACTGATGCTACAGGTAGAGGCAGTGCAGCCAAGGAACAGTGGGACTAGCCCGCTTCTCACAGCATTGTAAATGTTCCTCTCAAGGCATGTTGTTCCCAGGAAAGGACAGGGAGATCTGTGGCAAATGGTCAGGAAGTCACTTCCATAAAGGTGGTCTGCAAATCAATTTGATGCTGTTAGCTCAGTGTTTGTGCTGAATGCTCTCATTCTCCAGGCTAATCAGAGAACAGCATTCAGCACATAACCGAAACGCTTACTGTTTCTTTCTCTTAGGTTCTGGGAAGCCCAGCCCCACTAGGACCTCCGGCTCCCGCTCCAATGTAACACCCTCCCATGCACCATGTTGGTGATGTCACATCACCCAGGGATCCTGCTGGAGCTCGGAGCCGGCCTACAAGGGGTCAGGTAAGCACCACTCAAGAATGAACTCCACAACCCACTTCAAGGGTATCACTCCCTGTATTTCTTCTTAGTTCCGAAGGCCTAAGAAGAAAAATGTTTGAATGGATAAACTAGATACCCTTGTTCTCTTAGCCTGGCTAATGGGGCATATAATATGTGTTGTTTGCATTGATAAAATGTCACAAATTGATTTGCAGGTCACCTTTAACTTATAAAAGTGTGCATAGTTGAACAAGACATATTTAGTTTGCCATATATACCATGCTTTCTGCCTTCTCTTACAACATGCTGTATATTCCTTAGATGAGTTTGTGGTCTTGAGTTACCATGACTGGCTGCAGAAATGTCAGGTTGGTTAACGTGACTGAGGCTACAACAGTTACTGAACTTAATTAAGTCAGCAAACCAGCTAGTCCAGTAGTTTTGTATGGAATGTTTTAGATGGGTGAGACCTTGTTGCAGACTGCTATAGGAAGTTTGTTCTCACTTGCTGGAATTGGTGTTTTCTTGTTTGAAATAAGGGGTTTGTGTCCTTTCCAAAATGAGCTTGTATTTTATAAGCTTTTTAAAAATCTTGCTGGTTGAATTCCCTCATCCTTTTTTACCTTGCTTCTGTGTAAGACTGGCAAAATCCTGTGACTAAATTTTATGGGGCAAACAACCTGTTATCTGAAGAAGTTACATTTGCAGTTTCTTAGCTCCTAGTTTACTTGTTGTGTGTGTTCTGGCATCGCAAAAGAAAGAGATTAATAATATTTCCGTTACCTAGGAAAGATCAGAAATACATGCAGCATTTTCACCTGGTCTTTTCCAAGTCCTCTGTTCATTCTTCTTGTCAGCTTCTGAACCTATTGTAACTACACAGCAGTATCTCTGCGTTGGTGTGCAGTGGTAACCCTGTTCAGATGAATCTGTGTGTCAGCTTCTCCAGTGGCATTTTCTGCACTTCTCTCTGTTCTGTTACAAAACATACTACTTTTTTAGTTGTTGCTACAGACTGACTTGTCCACATAGTGTTTTCCAAGTGGAGAAATTTATCATAAATAGCAGCACTTGGGGGGTATGATTCAGTAGCATGCAACACACATAATAGCCTGGTGTTCAGAGCATTTTTTGCTTTCAGTGCCTGTAGTTTTTGTGTAGCTCTGCCTTGTCTTTCTGTAGCTTTTTGTGCTCCTGTGCACTTGCTAAAGTTTAGTTTGTAAGGGAATGGAAGTTATGTACTTCATTGCTCGCTGCCTCCTTTCTGGATTACAACCACAGAGCTTCAGGCCTTCATAATCCTCAATAAGACTGGTCAAGTCTTACCCTATTGCTTAGCAGTTTTCAGAGTCTTTCCAGAGTTGTCATGAATGATAAAGACAAGGAGTCAGTATCCAACTGTGTGGTGGCAGCTGAGCCAATAACTGACATCAAAAACCATGTTGCGTAGTCCGATGTAGCATCATTTTTATGTTCTATTATTTCCATTAAGTTATAAAATACAGAATTACAGTGCATTATCCATTTTTAATCATTATCTATTAATTCCCATTATTAGATTTATATCCCTCCTTAAACTATAGATAAAGTATCCTAGGTTTATTTTTTTTTCTTGGAGATGACTGTTGCTCANAATACAGAATTACAGTGCATTATCCATTTTTAATCATTATCTATTAATTCCCATTATTAGATTTATATCCCTCCTTAAACTATAGATAAAGTATCCTAGGTTTATTTTTTTTTTCTTGGAGATGACTGTTGCTCAAGAGATCCAGAAAATGACAGGTCCTGATTCTGATACATCTGCCTCTTAGTACTAGTATGTAAAAGCTGTTCTGAGGTGGAGTGGGTAGAAGGGCACTCGAGTAACCAGATTTGTTACAATTCAGTGAGAAGTGTGAGATGCTCTTTTGCAGAGTGTTTTGGAGAGTGTACAGTATGCTCACTGCTTGTGACGGGTGACACCTGCCTATGGGCAATACTCAGCTTTTCCTTTCTGTCCCATCTGTTCTATCACATGGACAGGGCTTCATCTAGGTGCATGAGAGTGGAGTATAGTTACTGCTTGGAGAGCACAGTGTAGGTGGTGTGAGAGGCAGTCACAAGAATGTCAGGGAACATGTGCTTGCTGTGTACTGATCTGTTTTATAGCAGTGTCATTAGGACCTGGGGTTCATTGTAGGTGATATTCTGGGACCCAAGTATGGTGATTTGTTGTTTAAATAGTGCTAGGTAAAATAATTCATGTCTTTGTGGTGCTCTTTCTCAGGAAACTATTCAGTGTGACTGCATCCATTACTAGTGTCCAGTTGAACAGCACTGACAGCCTAGAAAACATCAACAACCATTTGTGATGGGCTGTCTTATGCTGACTGATCTCTGATGTTCTTTGTGGGTTGGGACTCTCTGGAAGGTTATTTTATTTCATGTACTCTACTGACTCAGTACAAGCCCCAAGCTGGGATCCCTTTGTGTTTAAGTAGGATGGAGTGGAACTACAGCTCTTGAAATTTGTTCTTCTAGCTGCTCTACAAGGGCATTTTGAACAGGAGAATTAAAATGTTTCTTGGATCTTGAGAGAAGGGAAATGGCTTGTTTAATGTAAGAGAGCTGTTATGAGTTGGTACATTCAGATATGTGATTGTGGTCTTGATCATTGTACATAGTGACATCTTTCATGAAATCTTCTTTTTCTTTCAGTTTCTAAGATAAGTCTGAAACAGGTGACTCGCCAAATTAAAGAACAGTGTGACTTGGCATTCCTGAAAATGAATCTTTCGTAATGAGTAGCCCTGAAGTGAACATTGTGATAGTATTGGACCACGTGGTTTCTTTTGATCCTGACATCTGCAAATACCTGATTTGCCGTTTTGCCCATAGCACAGGCTGTCTCAGTCTCCTCACTGTTCTCTAGAGCTGTTTGTTTTCTTCCAGAATGTGGGTTTGTTTTATGTGTGTGTGTTTACTGTCCTTGCATTTTTCTGTGAAGCAGAAGTTCCTAAACTTAGCTTTCTGAAGGGTTGGTTGCTCAGTGATACAAGCTCAGGCCATTAACTGTATGAGAGGCTGGGAGAATGCAAGACCCAAGGTGTCAAGAGGGTTTCTTTCTCCAGAGAGAGCAAACATTGTCTGAAGGATTTCAAAGTGCATTTAGTATTCACTCATGCTGGGATCTGGTTGAAGCCACATGTGGTTGTCAGGGTAATGTCTTGAGGTGAGTAGCAGCAGAGGTATGAATTAGGGATAAAGACAGAGGGAAGGTGGCAGCTGAGTTGGTAGCAGCTTTGTGTCCTATGCCATTCTGAGCTGTGGAAGATGTTCAGGAACCTTGTCTGTAGCATGGAGACAGAGTACTACCCTTTTTGTCCCTCTCGGGATGACCTAGTGGAGAGACTTGTTATATGGAGTTCATACTGGTTCTACCTGCTGAGCTTCTTGGCAGTGGAAATAACCTGAGGAAATATCTGTCTTTCAAACAGGTATGAAGTTTGCAAGCCAAGTGAGGACAGCTCAGAGTATGTTACTCTCTCTGTTTACTTTCGGGAGAAGACAATGAGGCAATCCAGCAATACTTCAGGGACTGTGCTCTTTGGTCAGCCCCTGTTAATATCTGTGCCGAAACATAAGCTCACTGTGGATCACCTGTACAGTGTGGTTTTGGAGCAGATCAGGTAAGTCATGTCTCTACCTTTGAATCCTATTCAAAGTTGTAGTGGTTGCTTATTCAGCTACACTGTAACAGGATTACTGCATCCTTGATAATGGGAAGAATTTTTCTTGATTTATGTTGCATATAAACCAGGATTTGCGTGGCAATAGTGTCTGGAGTCCCCAGGGACATTTCAATGTCCTCTTTCTGGGGCTCTGTAAAAGCAGACTGGAAGAGAATGCTGGAGTCAGTCACAAGGGAAGCTGTCTGCTTAGCATTGCAAGCAAAAACTCGAACCATGTTTTCAGGGCTCTCAGATGGACCACCATAACTTATTTTTGCCTTTTCATCTAATGCCAGTAAAGTTTGGAGCAAGCAGTTGAGAACAGTGACTTACTGAATTGTTCTTGTTGGACTCATTCTGAGAACTCTTCATCTGTAAATGGTGCTGTATGGGTTGGGTTGGTTTGCTGAGGGGGATTGGGCAGCATAGACTGATGATAGAGAAGGGGTGCTGTTGTTCTGATGAACAGCTTTGGTATGATTATGTGATAAACATATTCCCTCTTTGTTTAGCCGCTATGTGAAACTCCCTTTGGCAGAAGAATACTCTACCCCCTGCACAGACAAAGGAACCTACAGTGGCTCAAATGGTGTGGTTGAAGGTAAAGTCCTTGCAACATTGGCTGGAAGCATTTCAGCACTTGCAGCTTTTTATGAGCATTTGGGTTGTACTGTGTATATTTGACTTAAGCTTTAGCAGATTGTTCTTTCACAATGATTAAACCACCCTATTGCATAGGATGAGTGCATGATACGGTGAGAATTCTTGTAAGACCATTTTCCTTCCAAGTGAGATGAGATGTGCGTAAGCAGCAGCAAGAGAGCAAGGTATGGTGTACATTCATCTTGACCAACATGAGGAAAGTCCTTGCTTTCCTATTTATGTGTTCAGGTGCCTCCCTCCAGAGGCAACTCCTTTCCTCATAATGCCCTTTGACTTGATGAAAAGTGTCATAAAGGCAAATTCTGGAGAAATAAAGTGGAAGTGGTGTTTTGTGTTCATGGCCTGAGAAACACAAGGTCTTGTTGCTAGGTTAGATGCTTAAAAGAAGGCTTCTAATGCTGATTGCAAATGCATGTTTTGTTACCTTTTTGAAATGATTCACTTGTGCTCCTGTGAGTAACAACTGGAACAAGTTAAATGGAAATTTTAAATGGGGAAAAAGAATCTGCCCATTTTTCCCCAAAAATAGAAATAACTTTCCTGGAGATTTACACATTCCCTTCTGTAAAGACACCTGACTGCAACCTTGCTGATTCTCTCTTGGGATGTTTTATTAGGGTGTGCTCTCAGAAGGTGTGATTGTTAGCCTAATGTGAACTGAGCATTATCCATTATGTCTGATACTAGGATGTAAAGTCCAACACATTACCTGACATCTGCTAAAGGAAAAAATGCAACTTCAGATGTGGTTGGCAAGCACTGATTTTTTTAATTTTTTTGTGTGTGTCTCCATTTTTTCCTGAGGAATCAGTCTGTGTTGTAACACGTGTGTGGACAGCTGTTCGCGTGAGGTGTCAGTCTGAGCTTTCACTGAACCTCTTGAATACTGTGCTTGTTTTACATTTTGACAGGTGACATTGAAGAGATGGAGCATCAGGATGGGGGAGAGGAAGGCAAGGACAAGCTGGCAGAAGCTGATCCCTGCCACTCTGAGGGTTGTATGCAGGTTGAGTCAGCAAGAGACCTGCAGCCTTGCAAGAAGCAGCACTTCACTTTTAGCCTTGTGAATTCCTCTGGGACGTCTGAGATAAACTCCATTGTAGAAGGAAAAATCTTAAAACTGAATGGTAATTATTGTCTTGCTGTCTTTTTTTTTTTCCTCCCTTCTCTTTGTTCCTTTGCAATAAATGTTTTGGTGTTTTGTTTTTGTGTTTCTTGTAGCTTTTTCTGCACTTGCTATTGACTGGGATTCTGATACACGGAGGCTACTTTTTGATGAACAGGAGGCACAGGTTGTAGTATGCTCTGTTAATAACAATCTGTATGTGAATGTGCATGGTACTTAAAAGATGACAATAAATGATGACATGTAGGTGTAGTTCCCTTAATAAAAATTGGAGTCACCAGCATGAGAGATGTTCGCTTTAAGTCTTTAGTGACAAGATATATGGTTCTGTAACTGCTGATCTGTTTCCAGTGTGTTCTGAAAAGTAGATGTTTTAATTTCAAAGCTAAGTAATCTAGTTCATAGTGCACTCAACAAACCAAACCAACCAAACCCCCAAAACTCTAAAGAAACCTGAAGCTAAGTTCACAAAGACTAATAGAAAGCTCAGTGTTCTTTCTGCCAGAGTTCTGTTGATCATGTTTTGTAACAGTGATTTCTTGCTACTCTTTGGCCAAAAAAAACAAACCCAAAAAAACGCCTGAACCAAACCCCAGATCCACCAATTTTGAAGTAAGGACACACTGTGTTAGTCTTACGGACTGTTTGTACCACAAGAATGAGTATTTGGCAGCTCAAGATGACTGGGGGGAGAAAGGGGGTGAATGGACAGAAATTAGGCAGCATGGTGAAGTATGTTCCTTTCCGTGATGTCAAGGAGTAATGACTACATGGAATTGCGTAAAACATTCATCTCTTTCACTAGGCATTTGAAAAACATGGAAGTATGTTACAGCCACAGAAGAAGAAAGCTGTGGTAGCCCTCAGAGACTGCATAGAGCTCTTCACTACTATGGAAACACTTGGTGAACATGACCCATGGTAAGAGCTTCTCTCTGCCTGCCAGGTTTATTGTAAAATGCCACATTATTTGCCATGGGAATCTGATAATTTCCCAGGTCTGTCCTTTGGTATTCACCTGTGAGAAGTCTGTCAGCTCTGTTAAGTCACTAAGTTGATAGGCTGCAGATGTGGGTTACTGAAGAACATTTGCTTCCTTCCTTTACTACAGAGAAAGCCAAAAAAACAAGTCTAGCAGTGGGCATGTAGGTTCCAAAGACCAAGCAGTTTTTAATTCCCCAGCATATATATGTCTTCCAGACTGTGTCAGAGGAAGCAGTTGGGGAAATAAAGGGACAAGGCATGTGGCTACCTTAAGGTATTTATTTCTAGCTTGAACCAGTCCTGACCTGCAGATCCGAAGTGACCAAAGTGTTGATTACTGTGTGTGCAAGAGATCTTAGGATGTTGCTTGCTAGCTGTGTAAGAAAATAACTTTTACTAGGTGTTAGTTTATTATTAGTTTCCAATTGCATGCTGTAGGTGTATTTGCAACTGTTACCTGTTTGAGCTGGGTCAGGAGATAACAATTAGCAGTGGATCCTTTAAGCCAGTTTTGTTTGTGAAAGACTACTGTGCTGTTGAGGTGTTTCTTAATGAGAGGCCAGAAGCTTTTCATTTAATGTGGTCTTTCATTTCCTTGTTTGTTACTCCTTCCACAGGTACTGCCCTAACTGTAAGAAACATCAGCAGGCCACAAAAAAGTTTGATTTGTGGTCTTTGCCCAGGATTTTGGTAGTGCATTTAAAACGTTTCTCATACAGCAGATACTGGAGGGATAAACTTGACACTGTTGTGGAATTCCCTATCAGGTAAGATTCTTCCCCTCAAGCTAGGAAGAGCATATGGTGGAGAGAAATCTCCCAATGTTACTGGTGGGGCAGGCTTGTTATTAAAGCTGTAACTGGAACAGCTCTGTGTTCTGGGTTTCAACTGCAGTACAGGAGACATGAGTTGACTTGATTGGTTTTTTGCTTTTTGTTAACCTTGATCAGTTATGCACATCTCAAAGAACACTACATGCCAGCAGGTGCTGTTTCTTCTGAAGTTAGGTTGAAACCATGTGATTCTGCTGAACCAAAAGAACTTTTAGAGAGCAAATTTGTTGGGCAGAGCTGCACTTGTACTGAGGATTGCACAAGTACAAGATGAAAGCCTTCCTCATTCTTCTGCTGCTGCTTGACAGTATCCTGCTGCAGGATGAAGTGTATGCCTTACTGCTGCTGTCTCTCTTTTTATGCCTACACAGAGACACTCTGAACTGTATTTTATTCAGCACCTCCCTCTGAATCTTTTAGCAGCACTTGATGCGTTTATTAGACCTGCCCTCTGTGAGAGGGCTAACACATTTTGTCTTTACACGAATATTATCTGGGTGTAGACCAGCAGAGTGCAGCCTTTCTCTGCCCATGTGGCTTGGCTTGTAGAGCTTCACAGGTGTCACACATCACATTTTAGAAAGCACTGGTTACTGGTATACTGGTATTTTTGGTTTCTGTTTCAGGGGTTTAAACATGTCGGAGTTTGTCTGCGACCCAAGAGCAGGCTCGTACGTCTACGACCTCATTGCAGTTTCCAATCACTATGGAGCCATGGGAGTGGGCCACTGTGAGTAACTGCTTCTGTGTTGTTTGCACACAGGAAATGCAGGCAAGAGGGGTCATGGGAGAGCTCTGTGCATTGGAGACCTGCAGGAGCCCTCGCCAAGGGTGTCTAGACAAAATTTATCTGTGTTCTGTATTTGGAGGTTGTGTCCTTCCCATTAGGATTTGCAGTGCAGCTAGCCAGTTTGCGTAGTCTGCAGCTGTACAAGGTCTGACTCTAATGCCTGTGGGACCTTGGTTATAGTAATCATTAGTGTGTGGTGGTGTTCCCTGGTATATGAGTGGAGTCAAGATTTTTTCAATGCCAAATGTGAAATTGTGGAAAGGAGCTTGATTGACGAGTGCTGGGGAGAGTTTTCAGTGTAACCTGTCAGCTCAGCTCCAAGACTTAAGCCACTTGCTCTTAAGCATGCTAGAGGGTGGCTACTTGTCCAGTGTGGGTGCAGTGCCACAGAGCAGAGATTGCCTGCAGCCAAGCAGGAGCTTGCCAAGTTCCTCAGTAGTGAAGAGACAAGGTCTGGTGAGCAGGAACTGTGCATAGGCCAGGTAGACAGAGCAGAGGGTATGCTTGTCATGAAGTGGTTTACTATGAGAGGATGATGAACCCTATTCATTTGGCAGTTTATGTGCTCAACTTAAGGGTATGCCACTGTAGAATAGCATTAGCTGGAGAGGGATGTGGTTTGAGATTGGAGATCAGTCACTGAAGTCTTTGTTGTAAGAGACTTTGTAGGACTTTAATCCAGCTTCCTTCTTGAGTCGGGAATCTTGCAAGCACTAGATCAGGTCCATCATCAATGGAAAACTTCTCTTTCATCTGAAAAATGTGAAAATGCAGTCTTAGACTGCTTGGGAAAGCTCTGGCTCAAAGAGGATGAGCAAAACACTGTAATTTCTTTCCTCAGTTTCTTTGCCCTGTATCTCCACTATCAGGGATCAGTCTGGCATGTGGAACATGGTTCTAAACTTGGCAGACCAGCTAACATTTTCTAGAAGATGTGTATGTTGATGAGCTAGGTTTGGGGTAGTTAATGTCAAAGCTGGCTCCTGACCTCCCGTGTGCAGTCAGTTTGAGTCTTGAGCAGCATTACCTGCCAGTCCTCACTGGAGCACTGAGGTGCAGTTTCTTCTCCCGACAGACACTGCCTACGCAAAGAACAAAGTGAATGACAAGTGGTACAATTTTGATGACAGCAGTGTATCGATGGCTTCAGAAGACCAAATAGTGGTGAGTATTTGGCCTGAGGCCAGTCTTGTGTTTGTGCTCAAAGCGTAGTTTCCTGCTTTGGGCATTATGTTTCCAGCCAGGCTGTGTGGATTGTTTCAGGTGGTTTTCTTCTTTGTTTGGTAGACAAAAGCTGCGTATGTGCTGTTTTATCAGCGCCGAAGCAGTGAGGAGCATACTGCCCCATCTCCTCCCCAAGAAGAGTGTGATGGCATGGATACCAACTAAGCATCACCTCCAGCACTCAGCCACCACATTAGCAGTTGCTCTTCTAAAGCCATGCCTGAGGCACCTGAATTTTTTTCTTCCTTCTTGTAGGAGTCAAGCAGAAAATCTAGCACTGAGAGATTGTGTGCTGGGAGTTGCAGAGTAGCACTGGAGAGCCAGGTGCTGACACTTGGGTATTTAGAGGCCAAAAATAATATATATTGGAGCTTCAATAAAGTTATTTTTCAAATCTGGCTGAGCTGTGTGGCTAGAGGCAGGGACCAGGGCTGAGCTGGGGCTGTGGCTGAGGGTTGCAGCTGAGACTGGGAGAGCACAGGGTGAGCTGGAGGCCAGCTCACAGCTGAGCCTTGTGGATGCCTGGGGAGAAGTACAGGGGATATGATTCTGTGAATCTGTGTGGGGGTTTCCTGCTGGCTCTGATGTTGGTGCTGGGCCATGCTGGTGTCAGGGCAGTTTGCTGCACCCTGCCTGGAAACTCAATTCAAATCTCTGTACATCTGGCCTGTCAGTTGCGGTCTCTGCCATTGTACCTTGGTCACCTTGCGAAGCAGAAAATGTTTCTCTTTCTTGTGACCTTTCACTGATACATTTAAGGCTTTTCTGGGCAGTTTTGACTGTCTCTTTCGTGTGAACACTGAATCCTGTAATGCAGCAAACTTTGCTGGAAGCAGATTGTACCTGCCTATGGTATGGTATGTGTTCAGGCTGATCTGCACAGTGGCACAGGACCCAGCTGCTCTGCCTCCCATTCTTCTGCAGAGAAAATGTCATCTTTTGGCGGTTGGGCAACTTCTTCTCTTCATCCATCTCCTACACCCCTTGCTTCAAGGCTGCTCTGTAAGCACTTTCTGCCTCTTCCACTTCTGCTACGATTTGTGCAGTGGCAGTGTTCTTACCCTCCTTTGCTCATTTATATGACTTTTGGGAGCTTTTTCTCCAGCAAAGCTCAGCAGTGTTTCCCCAGAGCTGTCACCTGTGAGGATGACAGCCCAGCACAATAAATTGCATGAGTTCTCAGCCTTTTCTCTTGTGACTTTTGGATCTTTTTTGACTGCTCATTCAGCCTTTCTTCTCCTCACTTGAGCACTGCCTTTTAGATCCTGCACCCCATCATCTTCTGTGAGGCTGCAGCTGTGATGGTTCTGTCCGAGGTCTTTCTTTGCCTCAGCTGTTCAGTAGTTCCACTCCAGCCTTTCGGTACAACTGGCAAATGTTCTTCCCTCTTGTCCTCCTTTACCATCTGTGTTACTTGTAGGACACAAGTCCAGCTTTCTTCTTGAATGAGGATCTCTAGTGAGCACTAGATCAGGTCCATCCTCAGTGAAGAACTGGTCTTCAATGTGAGAAATGGGAAGAATTTAGAGCTTTAGTCTGTGTTTTTCAGGAAAGGATCTTGCTTAAGGTGGTGAACCAAACAGGAGGGTTTTGCCTTTTGGAGCCAAGTGTGTTGACAGAATAAAAAGCTAAGACAGGCTACTGCCCTGCTTTTCCCCAAAAATGCATGCTTAGTGCCACTCAGTCCTCTGTGCACAGTCCCTGTAGCTGCTCTGCTGACAGTAATCTTCTCTTCAGATGGTCAGTGGAACAGCAGTCATCCATTTAACTCCCAGTATTTCAGCTCAGCTCCCTTTCCTGCAGCTCTTGGTGACAAGCCCCATAGGAAGTTGTTGTGTGCTTGTGCTTGGACCTCTGCTGTGCTGCAGCTGAGCAAAGCCCGGTTAGCTACTGCTGTGTTCTGCTCTGAGTGATGGG